>JAKOGI010000062.1:1165000-1458012 GCA_029747015.1 Carnegiea gigantea | reverse complement strand
ATATATATAGGCTTCTCTGTCAGATGAGTACGATGAGATCATGGAGGTGTTGTCTACTTCTCCCCAAAGGCTGATCACCAATGATAGCATTGCTGATCACCAAAGCTAAAACTATTGATCACTAATCAAGATGTGAAGCAAAAACAAATATTGTAATTTTTGATGAAGGTAAAGCTGAAACACATCAAAAATATAACTCTTTTAATTATAACTAAGGGTATGGTTCATGATCAATGAATGTATTTGTAGAGATCACCATAGATAGATTAATTGATTACCAAACATAGTTCTAATGGTCACTAAAACTTAAACTATTGATTGCTAACTGACATCATGAACAAAAACATATGTGATGATTATTGTCGAAATCGAAGCTGAAAATGCAGCAAGTAATGCCCCTAACCAGAATTGCATGTATAGTTTATGTTCCATGGACACATCCGTTTTGGTCAGCATAAATAGATAGATCAACTAATCATCAAACATAATTCTAACGATCACTAAAAGTGAATCTATTGATTGGTAAATAATGTCATTAAAAAAAACTTATATTACTACTCTGATGAAAATAGAGCCAAGCTTAATGGGGAAAAGGCTCACCTAACTATCAATTGAGTGTATAGTTTTTCACCAACAAACATATTTATAATAATCACCAATCTTAATTTCACAATCACTGTATAGATTAAACATTCTAGTCACATATATGTCAATGATAGACATGATTACCAAACATATATAATTTTCATGAGCGCTAAAGAAAATCTATTTGATCACTAATTGATATCATACATAAAAAAATTATATTATAAACACGACCTTTGATGGATATATTTCATGATCAACAGGTTTAACTTCAATGATCAATAGCTGTAATTTTGGTGATTCTCAGAATTATGCTTCGTCATCAATTGATCTATCCATGGCGATCAACACAAGCATGTCCTTTGATCATGAACCACACCCTCAACTATAGTTAGAAGACCTTTACTATTGACATATTTAAGCTTTACTTTCACTAAAAATAATGCTACATGTAGTTTCTTGTAATACTAATTAGTGATGAATAATTTCAATTTCAATGATCATTAGTAGGCCATTTGGTGATCAATTCTTGATGAGATACTAATAGGAACTCTATGCCCTTATACAACTCATCTCACGAAGTAGCTCATCCTACTTGAGTAGCCCCCTATATATATGTATATATATGTGCGTGTGTGTGTGTGTGTGTGTGTGTGTCTGTGTGTGTGTGTGTGTGTGTGTGTGTGTGTGTATGAATTTATATGTGTATATGTGTACACACACACACACACACACACACACACACACACACACATATACATAAATACATATATGTGTGTGTGTGTGTGTGTGTGTGTGTGTGTGTGTGTGTGTGTGTGTGAATATATATATATATATATATATATATATATATATATAATATATATATGTATATATAAAACATATGGACACATATACATATACATACAGATATACATGTATATGTACATATATATTATATATAGATATATATTATATATATATATATATATCTATATATATAATATATATATATATATATATATATATATATATATATATACATATGTCATGTACATATATATAGGTTTGTGTGTGTGTAGTATATATATATATATGTGTGTGTGTGTGTGTGTGTGTGTGTGTGTGTGTGTTTTCGTAAAAAGGAAATGTGTCTTCATTACCACAAGCAAATATCTATGCAACGTTAGAGCACTTTTATGGGTAATTGTTCCAAACCTCAAGCTTTGGTATCTTTCTATAGCATCATATTTGTACAATGATAAAATTCTTATGAAGAATTTGCCAAGAACAAAACTCTTCATATAATAATGTTCCTTAAATTAAGGACTATTTAGTTACTATTTGCTATTTGATTTTGAAATATTACGTAATTTATTTCCCCACAAATGTGATAAATCACTACAGTAAAGGTAGTATAGAAGATTTGTTTCCTTGCCTTGCTTGCCTTGATATTCAGAACAAACTGCATCCAATCTTTCTGAGATTTCTTTTGAAATGGTAGATATAACCATTTGCAATCTTCTCTCCAACTATGCTGGGCTAATTGCAAGAGGAAAATAGATGATCCTGCTCCTCCACCCCTTGTTGGCATAGAAGATAAGTATGATCCACATGGGTCATATATTATATAAGCCTGGCTTTGACTAGTAGTTTTCTGTGTATTAAGATCTAAGTAATGAAGTAGTGCCTGGGTATACTTACCCTGCTCCACATTAACTTATCCATATCTTTTTCTCCTTATTGTTAGTGTACCAATGAAACCTTGATGAGATTGTATATTAACCATCTTTACTCTGCTTCCACTTTTATTCCTAGCTAGCATGACTCCCCTATTTGAAGATGTCTTCATTCTGGCATAATTTTTCTAGTACTAGTAGTAGTTGTTAGCATGTATGTAATCCCACCAACCTTTCTTTGAAAGGTGTCTGCCGTGTACCCATTTCATCCAAAGTTGACCTTCTTTCATTGCTACAACCCACCCTAATTTTGCATTACATGTAAAGTTCCAAGCTAGCAGGGGACAAGTGGTGAAACAAGCAACATACAGGACTCTTTTGAAGTTGTAGTCAGTATTCCATACATAATTTCTACATATTGCCATTATTTGGTTAATATCTTCCCTTGGTAATAATGTGCATTACACTTTACTGAGCTTATTCACAGTAATAGGTATCGCATGATACCTTAAGGGAAGATGCCCTATTGAGAAACCTATAATATTTAGTAGATCGATACTAAATTTTTCAGTATAACCCTGCAACGCCATTTGAGATTTGGAGAGATTTGAAGTAAGTGTAAAGCTAATGTAGAAATAATTTAGTGCATTCATCAAGTAAGAGATAGAGTGTTCATCTACAGGACCAAATAAAATAAGATCTCAGCAAAACATGAGATGTGTGAGCTTTAGCTTTCTACAGTTGGGATGGAATTTGAATCCTAGCTTGGATGACTCATACTGTAATTATCTGGATAATTACTCTAAGGTGAGTACAAATAGCTAGGGGAAAGAGGATCACCTTGCCTTAATCCTCTTCCCTCTTTCAAATACTCATAACCATTGATCCATAGTGAGAAAGAAGGGGTTAAAATACATGTAGTAATCCACTTTGTAAACCTTGCAAGAAATTTAAGTCCTTTAAGAAGCTTTTGAATGAACTACCAGTGCGCAGAGTCAAATGCCATCCTTAAATAAATTTTAAGCATACATTTGGGTGAGATGTCCTTCCTTAAGCATCCTCTTGCCACCTCTTGACATAGGAGGACATTGAGCAATAATTCCCTCGCCTTCACAAAATCCCCTTGGATAGATCTAATTTGATAAAGTAGTATCTCTTTGAACCTTGAGCATATAAGCTTTGAAATACATTTATATATCCCATTGTAATATGATATAGGCCTAAAATCAGCTGCGTTTATGAGGGAGCTACTTTTAGGCATTATAATCTAATTAGTATCATTACATCTTTTGAGTTGTTTACTTGTCTAAAATGACTCTTTGACTGCATCTATGACCAACGGTCCCAACTTATTCCAACATTCTTTTAAAATCCACTTGAGTAACCATCTTGTCCAGCTGACTTAATGTTTGGGAATTGAAAAAATTAATGCCTTGTTACCCTAGCAATAGCTAGTCATATTCTATTCAGACTCTTATCACTTAAGGGAATCCTTCAACTTTCCTCCCTTCTACATTATTTATTATATAAACATAGTTGGCCATTTGTCTTTGCTTGACTTTTGTAGTCGAATATTTGGAATAAGTATCTCCTAAAGTAAGCCAATGAATCTTGCTTTGTTGCTTCAAAGGAGATAGTGAAGACTTTAGCACTTTAATGTATTGATCTAAGAGTCTTTTTCTTGCTGAATAATATTTTGATCCAAGGAATTATCATGCATGCTTTTTGTATAGTATAAGCCTGTCTCTATGAATCTCTTGTTACTTGTGAATGTCAGCAATTTGTGTCTATTGAGCTACTTAAGGAGGTACTTAAGCATTTTACATTCCATTTTTTAACTATTGCATATGATATAAAATCGGATTCCTAAATTGATAATCCCTAATATAGATGTCACAATTCTTAAATGATGTAAGGGAAAACAATCTTTAAGGGGGTATGATCAAAGGTGCATTCCTGTAGATTTTCTACCTAGATAAATTCAAATGCTTCATGCCAACTTAAGTTAGTTAGGCATCTATGGGTCCTTGACAATAGAGGTTTATTAGTCTAGGAAAAATATGCTTTAAAACCTCTCATCTCCTAGGCATCTCATATTTCTAAACATTCTGACATCTCTTAAAATTTCCTTGCTATAACTACATCACCTCCTATTCTATCTTGAGGGCATAAAATAGAGTTAAAATCCCCTACAATACATCATGGGTCTTGCATTGTTGATGTTATATGCTTGAGGTTGTTCTAGATTGAACTCCTTTCTTGCTCTTTATTCATGCCATATACAAAAGTCACAGAGAGCATTTGTTGAATAGACTATTATACTACCCTGCAATGAATAAGCTAATTAGACATATCTTGAATCTTGATTAATATTCCATTGATCTCCATGCTACTGAAACCCTAACTGTGGTTGTGTGTTCAATATTTGTGATACAATGCTAACTTGCAAATAACCTTTTTGCAATAATTCCAATATTATGCTGTTAAATGTTGGTTTGCAGAAGACCTACTAAACCCACCTGATTTCTACACAAGAAGATTTTGAGGTCTTATTGCTTATTAGGGATATTGAACCCTCTATATTCCAACTTATTATGTTATCTATTGGGGTTAAATGGATCCCCCTGATATGCATCAACTTCTTGAGTCACTATTGTCAAAATTTCAGATTCTATTAAAGCTTGAAAGAATTTGAAGCAGATGTTGAAGGTCCTCAACTTGTCATATGACTTTTTCCATTTGATCCCCTTTCTAACCTTGTAAATGCATCCTCTAGGTTAGTTATAGTGGAAACATCTTGCTGAACCATAGGTAAAGAGACATTTTCCATTTCAACCCTCGTCCATGCCCTCATAACATTATTCTTCTTCCCACTATCACTCTCAATATGTCCCCACATTGCACAATGATCACATCTTATATGTTTCCATTCCTAGACTACCTTTTGTCTTGCCATTATATTGTGGTCATTTACGAAGTCCATATAATTTGGAAATATATGCTTTAAAGATATATCAATGAGTAGTCTAGCATAGTACATCATTATCTTTTTGCGTTGTGGTTTTATCTGTTTAGATAAGAATTCCTAGCAAACCTCCCAATTTACTTAGGCCCTTAAGGTCCCAGCATTTTATGTCCAAATCTAGAAATCAAACAAAAATACGCAAAGAGGAGATGGAATCCATGTCTATTATCATATGCTCATTCCAAAGTTTAACAATAAAAGGTTTTTTATCGAAGTAATATAACCCTTTCCTAACCGCCGCTTCTCTGCATTGATTTTTCATAAACCTCACGAAAAATATGCCCTTATGAACTAATGTGACTTTATCCAATTAAAATTCTATCCAAATTCGGCGAACATATCCATCCATAAGTTCACATGGAGATTGGCCCTAACACACAACACAACACAACACTGTTTCAATATGTAATGTCGGATTCCACATCATTCTTATGAATTTTAGCAACTAATTGGCCATTAATAGCATTAGTAGGGATGAATTTCAGGGTTGAACTTTCGTCCAGACTATCTAGAGCTTCAAATGCTGCATTCCTAATTGTAGGTTTTATCTATGGTACCGAAGAAATAGATTCCATAAATGGAGGTATTGTTGGAATTGATATTGCTCCATTGCTTGGAGGATTTGCTAATTGCTTTGATGCATAACCATTACATGTGTCTGATGATGTATAACTCATTCCATCGTTATTTCTAGCTACAAACGAAGCGACTGAGCTTAGAATGGATTGTGATTTTTTGCCCCCCCACTGTTGCAGATGGAACCCTTAAGAGAGAAGGAGCTTTTCATACACACACACACACACGCACACACACACACACACACACACACACACACACACACACATATCCATATATACATATATATATATATATTATATATATATATATATATATATATATATATTATATAATATATATATATATATATATGCACACATACAACACATATATATATATATATATATATATATATATATATATATTATATATATATATATATATATATATATATATACATACTACGTATATGAATAGATACATATATATATATGTATATATATATATATATATATATGTATATATATATATATACACACACATACATCATATACGTGTATATATATATATATATATATATATTATATATATATATATATATATATATATATATATATATATATATATATATATATATATATATATATATATATATATATATATATATATGTATGCATACATACATACATACGTACGTACATACATACATGTATAACAACTCTGGAATCCTCTGAAGCTTCCCGCGAGTAGCCATGGCAAGAGGAGAAAGGGGAGGAAGATCAAAATTGCTAGCCCTAAGCAGTCCAATCGAGGCTCAAAACTGCCAGAATGAAGGAATTGATACGCCAGCAACCCAGGACCAGCATCAAGAGGAAGATTTGGTTAGAGCTGGGAAAAGCTGACTTGACACGATTGCCGACCCGAAATCGACACAAACTTAAGTGGGTTTGGGTATAAATTTTCGGCCCGTTTAATTAAATGGGTTGACACATTCAGTCCGTTTAATTAAATAGGTTAGGTTTAGGTCGAGATTCTCGACACGAAAAAATACCTATTTAACCTGTTTAATTAAATGAGTTAAATAAGTCAACTCATTTTTCCATTTTTTATTTATCCATTTACTTTTTATTAGATAATTAAGAATATAAAAATTTTTATAAATTGTGAATTATGACGAATCTGGGGAATTTCAAAGATAATTATTTAATGTGATGTGTAAACTTAATTTTTAACACTGTAATTGCGTAGTACTTGAAAATATTAAATGCGTAAATAATGAATTAAGCGACTGAACTTGACCTGTTTATCTTAAACGGGTTAAGCGGGTCAGCCCGTTTAAAAATTAAATCAGTACAGGTCAAGATTTCTCAACCCATTTAATAAACAGGTTAGATTTATGTTGAAGAATTCTTAACCCGTTTAACTTCGACACGAACACGAACCCGACCTGACACGACTTATTACCCAGCTCTAGATTTGTCCACCAAATCCAATGGAACAGTACCATGTCAGGAACATTCATCCAACATCCAGGTAAACACTTCCAGTTCATACGCGAGTCTTGTTGATCTTGAAGAGGGAACTGATTTAAAATTTATCTCAGCTGAGATTATTGATAGGAGGAAAATTACAAAAATAGATAAAGAGGATGTGGAGAATGAAATTGAGTACTGGCAGAATGATGTAATTTGCTCTCTTTTAGGTGCAAAACCTCTATATGAAATCATGCAAGGTTTTATCAAGAGAATTTGGGGGGCATACGAGATTAACAAAATTTTACAAGTCAGAAAGGGGGTGTTTATGGTTCATTTCCAGAACATACAGGACAAACTAGCAGCGGAAAAGAGAGGTATCTATTACTTTGATGCTAAACCGATTTTGATCAAGGGATGGAATCCCCAAATGGACTTACAAACTGAGACCATCAAGTCTCTTCCCATTTGGGTTCAATTGGCAGAGCTAGACATCAAATTTTGGGACAATGAGAGTCTCAGCAAAATAGGAAGCATCCTAGGAATCCCTCTGAAAACAGACAGGTATACCACGGAAAAAATGATGATTAAATATGCTCGAATACTAATAGACATGCCCTTGGATGGTTAATTCCCTGAATACATTGAATTCTTCAATAAAGAGGGGATCCTAATTAGGTAGTAAGTGCACTATGAATGGAAACCAATAAAGTGCACCCACTGCAAGATGTTTGGGCATGATGAAATTCACTGCAAAAAGAAGGGGGGTACCTGGATAGAATGAAGGCTTGTATAAAAACCCATGCCTACAAGGGAGAACATTGTGCAACCTTTACAGACATAAGAACAGCACCCATCATCATCAATGGAATAGTTTACTCAGGTAGCAAAAAGGAATACAGCCAAGCAAACTTAGCTTACAGCAAATCAAACTACATGTGAGCTAGATAACCCCTTTCAGGCTCTAAAAATATCAATGCTTATGGGCAACAACAAGGAAAATGGTGGGGGAGAGGGGAACTCCAATGGATAATATCATAGCTTGGAACATAAGGGGCCTTAATTGGCCTAATAAGCAAGAGGACCTCAAAGCTTTCTTGCATACTAATAAGGTGGGAATGATAGGACTTATAGAGACAAAAATAAAGATGACTAATGATAGTGTTGTTGCAATAAGAACTTTCCCAGGATGGAGATGGGATAATAACTCCACCCTAACCATCAAGGGGAGATTATGGATTGCCTGGCAACCCAGAAGCTATGAAGTGCGGGTTATTCAAAACTCTGATCAGATTATCCATAGCTATGTCACTCAAGTAAACACCAACAAAAAGTTTTACATCACTTTTATATATGGGATAAACCATGAACAGCAGAGGCAGCAAATGTGGGAGGAACTAAAGGCAATTTCTCATCAGGTAACAAAAGCCTGATGTATTCTTGGGGACTTCAATGCCGTATTATACAAAGAAGATAGAAGAGGGGGGAATGATATCCAAGACACAGAGATAAGTGAAATGGCAGAGTTTATTGAATATAGAGACTTGCATGAAATGACATGAAATAGGCCATACTACTCATGGACTAATAAAACAGTATGGAGTAGGATTGATAGGACACTGATCAACATCCATTGGTATGAGATATTTGATTTTACACACAATCAATATCTTACAAATGGATTATCTAACTACTCCCCCATGCTTATCCAGTTTCCACCCTCAGCAAAGCCAAAAAGGAAATTTCTTTTCGGTGAGATGTAGTGCAAACAACCTGATTTCACTAAGCTGGTTGACTCAGTCATCCCTCCAAACATAAACAACCCTCTAAACTAGTTAACAATTGTCATGAATAAACTGAAAGTACTGTTGAGTAGGCTGCATAAAGATAACTATGCAGCAAGAACTGGGTAGAGGGGAGCTCACTAGATTACAGTTTTTATTGCTACATGACCCCCTGAACAGCAAGACCATTCATGCCGAGAAAGAGGCAAGAAGCGAGTACATCTCTATCTTATCCTCAAGCATGGCACTTATGAAACAACAATGCAAAATGGAATAGATTAGCTATGGTGATGACAATACTAGAACTTTCTTTGTAAGAGCCAAACAAAGAAAGCTTGCCTCATATATTTACCAATTTAAGGATGACAAGGGGGTTCTTGTGGAAGGTTTTGACAAAGTGGGGTAAACAATGATGTCATACTACAATAATGTATTAGGGGAGCAGGCTATCATAAGGCAAAGGATAGATATGGATGTGGTGAATCAAGGGCCAACTTTGACTAGAGATCAACAGATGCATATGTGCCAAGATTTTACAGATATGGACATCAAAAATGCTCTCTTCTCTATCCCTAACATCAAATCTCCTGGTCCTGATGGATTTAATGGTGGCTTCTTTAAGCACACATGGCATAAACTGGGTACACTTGTATGCTCAGCTGTAAGGGAGTTCTTTACGAAAGGAACCATGCCAAGCTACCTCAGTGAAACCAAGCTAGTACTCATTCCCAAGTTGACTCATCCCCAGAATGCTTTAGAATTCAGACGCATCTCCTACTGCAATGTTATATACAAAGTCATTTCTAAACTTGTTTGCAAGAGATTAAAAGAGGTATTGCCCGTACTAATTGATCAAAGCCAAGGAGCTTTTATCAAAGGGAGAGAGCTTTTATACAATGTACTCATATGTCAGGATCTAGCAAGAGGATACCAAAGGAAAAACATCTCCCCTAGATGCCTCCTCAGGATTGATCTTCAGAAAGCTTTTGATTCCATTCACTGGGATTTCATTAAGGAATGACTTAATGCCCTCAAATTCCCAGAGATTTTCACAAAATGGGTACTGACCTGTGTTACTTTTGTTAACTTCTCCATCTCTCTAAATGGCCAAGATAGTGATAAGTTTAAGGGGGGGAAGGGACTAAGGCAAGGGGACCCTCTCTCTCCCTTACTCTTTGTAATTTCAATGGAACACTTATCAAGGCTACTGAAGGTTGCAAGTTAGCAAACTGGCTTCAAATATCATCCACATTGCAGCAAACTGGGACTCACCCACCTTATGTTTGCTGATGACCTCCTTCTTTTCCGTAAGGCAGATCCAACCTCTCTTCGGATTTTGAATAATACCCTATCTGCTTTTAAAGGGACTGCAGGTCTGGTGACAAACCTACAAAAATCCCAAATTGTACAAGGGGGATGTGATAATACCCTTCAGCAGCAACGCTTGTAGGTTACAGGACTCAAGGGCACCAGTTTCCTCTTGAAATACTTGGGTGTTCCTATTACAGCAAGTAGACTTATAAAGATCGAATGCACAAGTTTGGTAGAGAAGATCATGGCAAAAGTGCAAATATGGACCACCATAAATATTTCATTTAGAGGGAGAGCAAGACTCATTAATAGTGTAATTTTTGGGATGTACACTTATTGGGCATCCATTTTCTTGCTGCCCACTGAGGTAATAGATAAAATCACAAGGATATGCAGAAATTACCTATGGTGCGGCGTAGGAGAGTACAGGAAAGCACCCTATATCTCTTGGCATCAGACATGTATGCCAAAGTCCCAAAGGGGAATAGGCATTAAGGACCTGTCAATATGGAATAAAGCCACGATAGCCAAACTAACATGGGCAGTGGCCAAAAAAGAAAGAGGTACTGCAGGTTAAATGGGTCCATGAAAGGTACATTAAGCATAAAACCTGGTGGGATTATACACCACCATATGATTCTAGCTGGTATTGGAAGAAAACCTGCAGGACAAAGGATGAATTTAAAAAAGGGTGCAGGAACCCTCTTGACTGGGATTGGGAGGGGGAACCAGATTATAGGGTGGCTAAAGGGTATGCTTGGCAATGGAAAACTCAAAGAAAGGTGCCCCGGACAAAACTTATTTGGGCAAGGCCAAACATACCAAGAAATGCATTTATCTCCTGGGTGCTGATTAACTACAGATTGCCCAGTGTGCAGAGATTGGCAAAATTTCAACCTCAATTAGACACATTATGTGTCATGTGTTCTGTAGAGGAGGAGAATGAAGACCACCTATTCTATGCTTGTAGTTATACACAGTCAATATGGGAGCAATTCAGACAATGGTGGAACCCAATCCCAACTATACAGAATAGCAACCAGCTACTGAGACATCTGAAGCAATACAAAGGTCCAAGTATAATGAAACAAGTCACCAGTGTAATAATAACAACCATTTTCTACCATATCTGGAGTGCAAGAAATCACAGAATCTTCAAAAAGTGATAGATCATAGCATGCCAAACTATACATCTCATCAAAGATCAAGTGAGAAGTAGAATTCTAATCCTAAATACATGTTCCAAGAAATTTAGTAGTTGTGTTGATAGCTTACTTAACTAGGGTACAAAAAAGGGGGTTACGCAAAATCATAGGTTGTATATGAGCAAGAGGGTGTAACTATCTGTCTGGAATGACATGTTCACAATTCTTACCAAATATATATATATATATATATATATATATATATATATATATATATATATATTATATATATATATATATATATATATGTGATAATCATACATATATTGATATACCTATATATATATATATATATATGTAATATATAATATCTATCTATCTATCTATAAACCACACCACACACACAACACCACACACACCCACACACAAACACACACACACAAAGATATAATATATACTACACAGAATATATATATATATTATATATATATATATATATATAATATTATATATATATATATATGTAGTGTTTATATACACACATATATAAATATATATATATATATATATATATATATAGATATATATATATAATATATGTATATATAAAGATCTATCTATCTATATTACACACACACACATACAAAAACGCCACACACACACATATATATATATACACACAGATTATATAATATATATATATATATATATATATATATATATATATATATATATTATATATACACACACACACATATGTATATACATACATATATATATATATATATATATATACATATATATATGCATATATATAAATCCATATATATATATATATATATATATATATATATATATATATATATATGCTTAAAAACGACGTCTTATTTTAATAAGCCTAATAAACAAATTAATATCCCAATTTAAGTTCTTAGAAACCAACAGGTTGATAATCAGAAAAAGAATCTTGAATCGAGTATGCGGAGAAACTAGCCCAATGGGCTAGTCTCAGCAAGCACCCAGTCGGGTTTCTCTTCTCTGGTTTTCCGAAACCCTTCCTCTTAGGGTAGCCAAATAGACACACACTAGAATAGGGATGACAATGAAACCCGTATCCATTTAGAACCCAAGTGGGTGGTGAAAATGAGTTTTTAATGGGTATTGGGTAGGTATTGAAAAGCGAGTGTAGGTATGGGCATAGCCCTCACCCACCCCACACACGTACCTTGCCCGTGCCCGTTTTTATAATAGGATACAAAATTATTTTCATTGAACATTTTCTTGGTTTAAGTCCAATCTAACATGTTCTCGGAAAAAATTAGCCGATAATGTATTTGATTTCACATTTCTAAGCAATGTATTCCCAAAATATCATAATTTGCAGCCTTTTAAAGACAAAAATATATATTGTTTTTGGATATGGGTTGTATATGGGCATTAATTTTCATTCTATGTACACCCAAAATAAAACCCACAAACCAGAAAACCTAATTGGTATGGGTATGGGTATGGGTTTTATTTTTTGACACTCAATGGGTATGGGTATAGGGTAAGGGTACGATTTTCGAAAAGGGTATGGGTAAGGTTATGACTCAACCCGCAGCATACCCGCCCTATTGCATCGCTATGTTAGAATTAGCTTTCCGTGTTTAATTAATTTAATATTTTGTCTGAATAGATTAAGTCTAGCAAGAATAGGATTGGGTCTCCCTATCCTAGGCTGATTCATATAGCCTCCTCAACTACTATAATAAGGGGGACCAACCCTTAGTTGAGGGTGCAAAACATTGCCCTAGAATCATCGAGAGCTACAAACATAGTGAGAGAACAAAAAGAGGACAAATTTAAGATCTCTTTTCTAAAAGTGAGAAGTTTAGAGAGGGAAGTCGGGTGGCATCATTTTGTTAGGTTCTTGGTAAATTCAGGTATGTTTATCTTGAGGGCACATTTTATAACCTTCTCTCCTTCCTCTTTATATCTCTTTGTTGAATTTGGTTGATTGCAGTTTAGCAAAGATGTAATCTATAGTTTGTTTCATCCCTGCCCGCTGTAACAATTTGAATGGTTTTTGTTTTTGATTATTTTTAAATGAATATTTTGTTTTGATTATATTAATGATTCTAATTTGTTGCATGAGTGAGTGTTGGCACGACTAAGTCTTAATTTCCTATGTTGATTAGAAGAGACCACCAGGATGATAGGCAGTAATGATATGCATCCTATTACATCACCATACCATAGCCTCTAAATCTAGAGCCCTAGTTCAAGAACAAGGAGTTAGATTGGTCCCCATGCTAGGGATTACTCTAAGGCATTTCTAAAATCTTATTTGAAGCAAAATCAATTGTCCCCTCGGTTGTCTCTATCAGTATGATTTGCTTTGAAAAGTGATATGGTTTGTAAGTTTTCCTAAAAATCGCTAGTGACTCTATTAGTTAAAGTTTAATGCTTTTTTTTACTATTGTATCTGGTATCTTCTTCTGCATTACTGAATTTAGGGAAATAGATTTAGACCTTGGCAGCAGAATCTGTCTAGTCCATAATCAAGGTTCGGCTCTAGCTCAGGAACTCGCACGGGTTCCTGGATTAAACCTACACCCAAATTATTGGCCAGGCTGAGGCAACTAACAGGGCCCAAGCCAAGAAGGTAGACCTGGCCCTGCTTAGAGAATGCAACTAGATTCCTTACTCAGGGCCATGGTCCACCTTCCTATGATTCCGTAAGCCTAGTTCTGGCTGCTGTTTATGTAAAAAGAAAAAATAAAATAATTAACTAATTAAATCTACTTCCTAAAAACTATAAAGTACCTAGCACACGAGTTTGATCATTTGTGGGTGACTGCATCTCCAGGAAGGTGGATCCTTATAGTGGTAACTCTACTGATGATATTTTTCTAAGGAGGGCAAGATTTGAATTTCAATACAGTTGCATTAGGCATAGATACATTATGAAAGGCTAGTTATCGAGGATCAACAGCATCTCTGGGTCGAACCCTGATTCAACCTATCATGAAAGCAGTTGGTCACTCAGTGGGCCCCTTTAGACTTTTAACTTAGCAGACAGTTACTTCACACACTCAGGACATAGTTTCTCGGTCCCCACGATTTGGGAAAGCAACCAAAATGTTCCCGTTCTTCATATGCCCGTAACGGACGGTATACGAAGCATTTGGGTCGTGGGAGGACTATTCTGAGCCTTACTTGAATCACTTATAACATGGAACACTTACCTAGGTTGGAACTCATGTGTATGATTAGAATGTAGCTATCCTTATGTGATTTAGCCTCTTTTTACCAAAGGACTATACATTGATGTTGTGAGTCTTAGGAGAGCCTAAATTAGGAAAACTTGAATCTACAAACCGCCTTAGGAATCAAAGTGGCTTTTGGGCCAATTGAGTACTCCAAGGACTCTTGATATAGAATTCGAAAATGTTCTGGTCCTAGCCTAGAGTGTTTGCTGTGGTTAATGAGAGAAAGATCGCAGCCGAGATGCTTTAAAAAACATTGGCAGCCTATGTCTAGGAATGGAGTTAAGTCTATTAGGCTCAGTATAGAACTCGACTGAGATCCAAAAGTGAGGTCAGGTCAAGTCCGCATGCCCTTAGGGTTTACATTCATGGCATGAAGCAGTATTCTAGGCTCTCAGTATTAGTACTGGGTCCATAGGTCAGTATGGTTCATGTAAGCTCCTTCATAAAAAAACATCCATATGAGACAGTGCTAAGCACTTTGCATTATCAATCAGGATAGGAAGGCAAAGATGGTGTACAAGCAAAGTTCACACACCGAGAGTCTTCTATCACGAGAGCAATATGAGGAAACCATGGCTATTTGGTCAAGGACATGGATACGAGAAACGATTTAGACCAGTTGGACCAGGAACCGGTCACCGTAGCAGGTTGGAAAAACAAATAAATTGCTCTATCAGTTGAACCGGGAGAACTAATCAAACTCAGTTAAACCAGGAAACTCGATTGACCTAGCTAACTCGCGGTCCGAACAGGTTTTCCCAACTATAAAGGGCTTTTTTCTTCTCTTGTTTCATTTCATTACTTTCACCTAGGCTTGGCTCTCTAACTCTCGACTCTCGACTCCCTCCCTCATATGCCCCCTCTTTGACAAACCCTAAGCATGTTGCCGTATTGCAATGCATAGCGGCTTTGCCCATCGTTGCCCTCTTCACATTCAGCTGGGGGTTGATGGTGACAAGTAAGGGTTTATTTTTTTTATCTATCTTTGTGGCTCTCTAACTCTCTTTTTCACCCTATCTCATTGCTTTGTGAGTAACATTAAGCTTCTGACCCCTTTCATCTCTCTGTCTATCTCTGTTGCCTAGCAATTGCAAGCTAACCGACCATCTCCTCTCTCTCTCTCTACTGTGACTGTTGCCGCCAGTGGAAGTCCATTGAACCAGCTCTTCTCTCCCTTGGTTGCATCAAGTAAGGTTTGAAATCTTATAAATTGACATTGTTTGGTTGGTAAGGTTCCAATTAGCTTAAGTGAGAGTGATATTGTTTGGTTGGTGAGATGTTTATGTTGTGTTTCATCACTATTTCAAGATCTTTAGTAGATTAACGTATTGTGTATAGCGATTTCGTTAAATTTTTTTAAAAAAATGCAACATACATATATATACGATTTTTCAATTCCACCGCAACATTCCAATCGAACTCGATTTTAAGGTAAAACGGGTCAACCGATTCAACCCCATCCAAACTTTCTAACCGATTGACCCATCAGCGCATTTGGCCAATCTGTTCAATCATCGAGTCGCTTCTCTTAACATTGGTTGAGGATAAAGTCCAAATTCGTGTCCAACATAACATCAATTCTAATGGACAAAAATAGTAATGAGATAACTCAAATCCTGAAGATGTGAGAGAAGATGCAGGCCAGGACTAATGAAAGTGACATAAGAATAGAGACAATGGCCGCTGCACTCCAAGACCATAAAAAAGGACCTCATGGAAAAAAGAAGTTGATGATGAAGAAAAAGGGGAAGATCAAGAAGGAAAACTTAGAAGCAACAAAAAAGAGAGAAGAGGAGAAAAAAGCGCTCCTTCGATGTATTCGCAGGTTAATCATAGAGAATAGTTGCTGAAAGAATCCTCTTTACTTAGTAATTGCTTTAATGATTATGCAGGATTCATCACCATCCTAAAAGAGAAGTTGCCTTCTACGTTCAAAATGCCAGACATAAAATTTCACGGAACTAAAAACCCTAATCATCATGTGAGGAACTATCGATAGGGATATCATGAGGTGGTACAATGCTATGGAACCACAAAAGGAAATGAACTAGGAGGGTCTATGTAGAGAGTTCTTGTGTCAGTATTCATACAATATAGACCTCCTAATCACTCTTAAAGACTTACAGCTCATTAAGTAAGTGGAAAAAAAAGGTTTCTTTAACTACTTTCCTAAACAAAGGCCAAAGGCTGCTTACATGGTGGGCTGGCCCTCCAAGGCCCTTCAAGTACAGTTATTCATTAGGAACTTACAACCTACGTATAGGTAGCATCTACAATTTACTCCCTTTGAGAATTTCTCTATGCTAAGGAATGTGGGGATGCTAGTAGAGGAGGAGCTCGGTAGGGAAACACTTGCTAAACCTTGTTGGAACAATAACTACTAGAATAAGGAAAAGAAAATTGCCAGTTCTTCTAACAAAGAGGTGCATGCAATAAATCATTATACAGAGTATACCCCCATTAGGACTACTTATGCCCAGGACTTGGACCGTCTATTAGCTAAGGTAAGGATTGATTTCCCTGAAATCAAACCAAAAACTGAAGCAATAAGGCAGGGAAAGTACTTCGATTTGACCAAATACTGTAAGTATTGTCCAGCACAACAGCATGGCACTGAGAATTGTCAGCCCTTCAAGAACAGGTTAGACCAAATGTTTAAGTCAGGACAGCTACCCTCACCTAAGGTTGCTCTAAAGCCCAACAATGGTAAAGATCATCTTAGAGACCATGATAGCATCTTTGCTATCAATGACAAGCCCAAAAATTATTGGGAGACTTCAATATACTTAAGGAGCGCACGTAAACCAAGGATCAGGGCCAATCTTCTCATACAACATTAAGAGATATGCGATCCTTGGGAAACTATTAAAGACCATGTGTGTGAAATGCAAGGGGAGTTTTGGCTTGATGAAGAGAGCGATGAAGATTTCCAGGAGTGGATGACTCCCCGGTAGAAGAAGATCGAGATAGGTCTAACATCTCACAAAAATTAGGCAATATCAAGCCAAAAATGGCCTACAAGAAGCCTCTAAAAAAGAAAAGGGGATAGAAATCAAGGAAGAGGACCTGTGTTCAAATAGTTGAAAAACTTTAAACTGATATAGCCATTTGACAGCTTACAACAGCTTAACAAAAGCATATGTAGCTCTTAATTAAAGAACTGAATAGGACAAATTTGTCACCTAACACCACCCCTAAAGAAATAATAGCCTCAATCACCCCTGATAAGGGCACTATAACCGTGAACAATAATTTTTCACCAACAGGTACAGTATATAACAATGCTTTATATTTAACTGTGAACTGCATTCAGAGGCATATGCCCCTCTCACTAGTGGATAACGGGTAAGCTGTGAATGGTCGCCCTTGTACGAGTATAAAGAGGTTTGGAATTAAGGAAAGTAAGCACTTAGCCCCTTTAACACATCTTGGAGTAGATGCTAACTCGAAGAGATTAGTTCTGGGCACTGTTGTCCTTCCCATTAACATTTGCCCCATATAGAAGAATAAAAAATTTCAAGTTCTGACTATTCCAGCTACTTCTAATCTACTCGTAGGGCACCCATGGCTCTATGAACCTCAAGTAGTCCGCTTCGGAAGGTAAAAATACCAATAAAGAGAGAAGCTGTCACCATTAAAGGGGACAGTCTATGTGCCACTATTTTCAATAAAAGGCCTATATTGAAAGTAGAGCACAACCAAAATAATGAAGAACTCTACAAGTTTGAAATAATAGGAGTCTTGGAAAAGTAGCAAGGTCCCTTTGACTTTGACCGTTACTCGAACCTAAATGTGAATGCCATCCTCAAAAGATGGGGATACTTCCCAGGATCAGTAGTGGGCCGAAGAGCACAAGGTTACAGCACCTTTCGACTAACCCAAGAATAAAATTATTAGTTTGTCCTATGGCAACAACCCACTCCTAAAGAAATAGTTGAGGCATGAGACAGAGAACAAGCATGAAAAACAGTGACAAAGAAAGGATACCGGAAGAACAATGTCATAAAGTTATATTCGCGCACTCTTAATAAAAGAAAAGGGAACCTAGGTTCCAGAGTTAGAAGTATTCGGATTATTGGTTGGAGGCATCTTTGGCCAGCATATACTTGTTTAATCATATCATCTAGCTTACGGACATGAGGACGGCCAACAGAGGCATGCATGAGACTAGCTAGCACAAATCGAGCACACATCTTGCATTGAAAGAGCACTTTGTGACTTTATTCGTGTATAAAAATTGAAGAAATTTCTTAGATAAAGCATCAATTTTGCTAAAAGGTTAACTGAATGTGGAGCCTCATAAATTCCCCTTCACTTCGTATTCCTATGGGCAAATCAAAATGTGAGAAAGTAGCATGAAAATGTGAATTTTCACTCAAATATTCAAATAATTCCCAAGCTTTTATTTAAGAGTCTTATACAAAAAGTTCCCACTGTAAGATGTATCAACCATATGCAACCGTTTATTCTTATTTTATAAGAAAGTGGTTTTAACAGGTCTTAAAGTAGTCAATTTACTTATAGAATAAAGCTGTCTCAGGATTTCTATTTGCATTTGGAACTAGATAGCGATGTTTTTCTTGGTGGCCAACCAACCCTTAGCTTTATCTTTTAAAAAGAAAGGGAAAAGACCAAAGTGAAGATCTACCAGGTGAGCTTGGTATAGTACTAAGGCTTCACTTCTCACCTTTTGTTTCTGCAAGATTTGATTAATTATCAAATTAGAGTCTCCTTATACCCAAAGGTTTTTTACTCCTATCTCTATAGCAAATTGCAACCTCATAATAAAAGCTTTGTATTCGGCCACATTGTTGGTAACCTTAAAACATAACTTGATTGAAATAGGGGTGTGTACCCCTTCTGGACATACTAAACGGATGTCTACCCCAAATCCTTTTTTATTTATAGCTCATCAAAGTACATTGTTCACACATCTTTTTCCACTAGAAGAACTTCCTTATCCAGAAAATCGAAAGTTTCTTCCTTTCGATCTTCAATTGGTAGGTCTGCCAAGAAATCGGACACAACTCTTCTCTTAATAGATTTTAGGGGATGTAATGTAGATCAAAACCTGATAGCATCACCATCCATCTAATTAAGACTAATTAAGACCAATTAACTTTGTTTGATGCTTGAATCGTCATCCACTTCTCCAGCTCCTAATTGTTCACATATTATGCACTCACTAAGAGGAACCACTTCATTAGCAATGCAATTAAACTATATCAATGATATAGTTTTACAATTAAAAATTAAATTAATAAAAATTAAGACTGAAGTTAAGGAGATTAAGAAATAATTGTCTGTAATCTATCTTTCTTTAATTAACGAGATTAGAAATCATAGAAAATCTGATTTCCTTTCCAAAACTTAAAAAATAATTGTCTGTTATCCATCTTTCTTCAATCAACGAGATTAGTACTCTATTTTAGTATAGATATTCTTTCCAAAACCTAAAAAACAAAAATCTATTTCTCTTGCACGATATAAGAATCCAAAAAAAAGTAGGAGAAAAATCAACTGAAAAATCATCTGAAAAGGTAGAGAAAGAAGAAGAGGACGGAGTATAAGCAGTATAATCTTGAGAAATTATAGAATATGTTTGATAAAGAACAAAGCCTAAAAGAATTATTAAAACTATAGACATAATAGTTGAAAAATAAGATGTATTATATGATGATAGTGTAGAGATAAATAATATCTACTTAGAAGAAGAAATATATTAGCAGAAAAACCTAATTAGACTCAAGGATTTTAATGTTGTTCCCTCAGAAAAAATTAGGAGGAGACTAGACAAAAAATATGATAAAATTGTATTTGATGATGAAACTAATGAGATTGGAGAAGAGTTTAACAAAGATGAAATCAAGTCCAATCTAGTTGACAATGTTGTTTATAAACCTAAAGAATTTGGTAAACCTTACGAAAGAAGTACGCATTTCATGAAACTTCAGTACGTTGTACAACTAACTTTTCCTCTGAGTTTATCCCAGGAAAATCCACATCCTTTGAAGAAATTGCCCTTACCCCAATTAGCTAAGTGAGACACATCTTAAGCATCGACAGACCACGCAATAGAGAAAAAAATATTTAAACATTGGAAAAGGGGTATGACTAGCCTTGAATTTCGATACCATATGGACAGCAGGAAATATTCTAAACTATGTCAAGCATAGTTTCTCTGTCACTGTAGCTAATTGGTATAACTCATTAGGTGATGGATACTATGTTTAAAGTGGCAAAAGAGGATTAATAACATTTAGCTTTGGAATATAATATATCTGGAAAATTATATGGCTAAATTTAGTCAATACTATTGCAAAATTGGCTAAGATGAAACCAATTTTGGTATGCTCTATGAGGAATTAATATATCTGTGCAATTTTATAATCCATGAGAAATACATTACATGACTTGAAAAGGCATATGTCATTGATACCCTTAGTATAAGAATATCTTATTTAAGAAAGTAAGTCAATAATCAATGTCTTGACCTCCAAAAATG
Organism: Carnegiea gigantea; assembly: GCA_029747015.1. Lineage (NCBI taxonomy): Eukaryota > Viridiplantae > Streptophyta > Magnoliopsida > Caryophyllales > Cactaceae > Carnegiea > Carnegiea gigantea. The sequence goes on along the minus strand of JAKOGI010000062.1, from coordinate 1,436,715 downwards.
AAAGAAAATAAAGAAATAATTTTTACCCTATTGGGATAATCATCATCAATTGGGAGCTATAATAAGCAGTTGAATTAGTCTTGATGATCCTCAAGGAGAAGATTTTATTGTAGATAATGAGAATGATGAATTCAAAGGAGATTGGGTCCTTCCCATAATTTAGAAAGATATGATCTATAGGAACTCCATCTTTCACTTAAAGAGTAAGTGTAGATGCAAAATAATGTAAGGAGATGTAGAGATAAAAGACTGTGATTATGAGAGGCGGAAGATAATCTCATTAATTAGGAAAATATTCTTAAGTATAACAAAGATAGGAAGTATAAGTATATCCACGTTGGAAGTGTCCAAATATAAATGACTCTATTATAGTATTATCGCAAAGATATTAATTGTCATGCTTTGCTTTATGATATCTGGCATACCAAATCTAATAACCAAAATATTACATGGATTAAGAGCAGTTTATGTAATGGATCAAATAGGATTGAATTGTCGACCTAGATATCATGCATGCTTAAAAGATGAATTCATCAAAAACTTCTTATCCCTTAGGATAAAAACGATCGGGATGGACATGAAAGGAGGAGGGCACTAAGGACATTTCGAAAAATAATCTACAAATTAGATAATACTATAGATCCAAATACTACGATAATAATGATAGAGGTAGTAAAATTTGAAAGCCCAACTCCAATGTAAAAAATTTAAAGGATAAAATACAATCCACAGGCTATAAAAATCGATAGGTCTTGGATATCTAGCTTTTCCAATCCCACAAAATCAATAAGAAAAATGTAATAAAAATTGGTAAGAATGGTAAAATTACCATTAAATCCCAATTGTTAAGAAGCATGAGTGCAATATCAAGGGGAAGAAGAATATCGAACTACTAAAGAAGAGCTTAAAAACGATGATACAATAAGTACTACCAGTGAAATAAGTAGAATGAGTTTTGAACCCACACGACACAGTGTAGACCAAAGTATGAGTCTAGATAGAAAAATTATTGGGTACAAAATAAGAACTATTAGTGAACTAATCTATGAGGATGAATTAGTCAAGAATATAACTCTAGAGATATGCTATGAAGTTACTGATACAAAACCTAATAGAATCTATATCCTAGTAAATATATGCCTAGAGGGATATAATACATATAAATTGTGTGCATATATCGATAGTGGTTGTTCTGTCTATTATGGGAAAAGATCTTTATTTCTAGAGTTTATATGGAAAAAAATCAAGAATCCTTTACAATTAAGGATAGCTGATAAAAGTATAATGAGTCATAATGAAGCCAAAGAACGGTTATCTATAGAGATAGGAGTCTAATGCATTATACCAATTCTGTGGGCTACTAATCAATCCTCTCATGATATGATTATTGGAAATAATTTTCCGATGCTATATTCTCCATATACACATATCATACACCAAATAATATTCACAATAAATAGTCACTTATTCACATCGAAAAACTAAGTAAGGCTTACACTTATCAGAAGATTAAGTTCACATGTAGCCAACATGGTGAGAAGGTAATACCTGGACAATGTGAGCTGACACTAAAAATGTCACTGCTTGAGTTATTTATTAAAGAACAGATTGCTTAAGAGCAAGAGACATTATGCAAAGAGCTCTACTCTGATAATCCTGTAAAACTTTGGGATACAGATAAGACATTTGTGAAGATTACTTTGTTAAATCTAAACACTATTATTCGAATCAAACAAATGGTGTATACACACCAGGACATCCTAGAATTTTATAAGCAAATCAAAGAACTTCTTGCTAATTGATTAATCAGGTATAGCAAGTGTCCTCACACCAATCCCACTTTCATGGTAAGAATTCATATTGAAGAAAAAAGAGGAAAACGACAATGGTAATCAATTATAAAAAGTTGAATGATAATATTGCCTGTGATGCTTATTGTACTCATAACAAAAGAATTCTTTTCAATAGGATTCAATAAGCCTCTTGATTCTTAAAAATGGACTCTAAAAGTCCCTACTGGCAAATAAAAAAGGATGAAGAAAGCATTTCTTTAACTGTGTTTAGTGGCCCTTAAGGTTATTATGAATGGATAGTAATGTCAATTGGCTTAAAAAATTCACCTCAAGTATTTCAAACAAGTATGGATAACATTTTCAAAGACCATATCAGTGCTGTCAAATTTTCATTGATAATATCCTTGTCTTTTCCAAGGCCAAAGAACAGCACAAATATGACACCTTAGCTATCACCTGAAGATGCATTGATTATGGTATTATTACTGGGAAGAACAAGTGCATTTATGGTGAATAAGAAATTGAGTTTTTAGGTCTAGAAATAAAAGCTGGACAAATCATTTTACGAAAGAATATTCCAAAAAAAAGAAAATTTCCCTAAAAAGATTGAAGATATGAAGCAATTCGAGATGTTTCGTAGATGTCTTACCTACGCTTTAGATTTCATTAAAGATCTAGCCAAAGTGAGAAAACCATTGTAGTAGAAACTCAATATAGAATTAAGTTGGACATGGACCCTTAATAATTCAATGGCTACTTAAAACTTCAAAATAATATGTAGAAATCTTCCTATTCTTAATTTTCCTAATCAAGTAAACGATTTAATTCTTGAGACAGATGCTAACAATGAGCACTGAAGTGTAGGACTCAAAATCAAAGAAGAGGAAAACCTTTACAATTATTGCAATAGAACATTATTTTGAGAACCGGACTGGATCGACCAGTTCAACTGATTGAACTGGGAATCGATGGGTGGTCTAGTCCGGACATGGGCCCTAACCCGTTGGTCATTCAAACCGATCAAGACCCGTTCAACATGTTGTTAAACTGGATGAACTGCCTAAAAAAGGGCCATTTAAAGCATTGCACTCAGAGTTTTTTGTTTGCTTAGAGATAATTGATGTTTGACGACCAGTGTTGACTGGTTGTCACTGAGGACGAAGCAACAAAATAGGAGGAAGGAGCCTCTACCAGATCTGACAAGTCTTTTTTTAGGGGGCATGGCTAATTGAAGTATGAATGTAGTGCAAATGATGAGTTGAAGAGGGGGGAGAGAGAGTGAGAGATCTCGAGCGGAGCATACTACGACGCACCTCAATAGCCGTAAGGTACAAAGATGTTAGAGAACCCTAATATTTGAATCTAGAAATGCTGGCCATTCGCTTATTATTCACTTTCCAGTCTCCTTTGTTATTTTAAAAAAATTTTCAAAGCTTTTTCTTGGGTGAAGTGCCATGTGATAAGTGGGCTATTCTTTAGGCCATATAACATGTACGTACAACTAACTTTAGATGGTTTTGATGCCATTTATTTTATATAGAGAAATATAAAGATAACAATAATGTTCTCTAATTAACATTTTTATTAGAAACTTTTATATTGGCAAATATATAGAAAATTAAGCCTAAAGTTCATCACTTCATTGAGGTCGAACCTGGTTTAACAGTAAAATGGCTCAACTGGTCCAACTCTAGTCTTAACGATCCAATCCGTTGACCCATTGTCCTATTCATTCGACCAGGTTAATCTTCGGGTCGGTTCTCTTAACATTGCAATAGAAGTTTTAATAAAGTAGAACGCAACTATCCGACGACGGAAAAAGAAATCATTACAGTCATAAGGGGAATTGAGAAGCTCTTAATCTTTTGAGGCCTAAAACCTTTCCTTATTTTAACTAATTACAAAGAAATACTTGGTTTTGTGAAAAAGAGTTTATCAAATGTCCAAGCACAAGGGCGACTCTTACATTAGCAACTATAGCTTAACCAATTTTCTTTCTCTATTGAACATATACAGGGACCGAAGATTTCTTTGCCAGATAGTTTAACTCGTGAGCTTGCTAGTGGTGATCATCAAAGCGGAACTGTTGCCCTGGAAAGAGGAAATTCAAAATGAAATGTCGTTACCGCTAAGGCGGGTTTCTCCTTCCAGTAGAATCCTTATGGATATTTTGGTATTTCTTATAAAAAGTATATCACACTTTGTTCTGTTTTGTTATGTTTTCTTCCTATTTTCTTCTACCTATCAAATAGTGCAAAGATTCAACTTTCTAGAGTTACAAATGAATTACCTAAAGCGTCCTTATGATATTAAAGAAAAAACAAGTTCCTATGTTCAAGGAAAATGGTTCGACGGCTGGTATGCTGCATTCATTGATTATTATCACCACTATTCTTATGATATTGGGGAGTCATGCAGTACTATGATTTTCTGTCCTGATAGATCTGGAGTTGGTCATGTTAGTTCCTAGCAAATTCAATCTCTCTAGATGACCCCGTCATGAAAGCCTGTGAAAATGGAATGGTAGCGTACCTCGTAGAAATCCCATATCCAAAGTACCTATTCTCCTTAAGACTAAGTAAGTTTCAAGAATGCGAATCTAAAAGAATCCATTGGATTCTCACATCTTCTGATGGTCCAACAAAAATTCCATACAATAGAAGCTTGTTTGATCAACGACAAGAATGGTTTCCAGAACGACATAAGGTAGTTAGTGATCCTTCTTTAGCAAAAGCTATCCATTTTTATAGCGTTTATCATCAAATATAGGCATTAATTGAATAAGGAAAAACCCTAATGTGTTGTGGGAACACTTCTTTTGTCTGTCATGATGATTTCAGCAAATATATGAAGGTAGGAGTTATTTCAGAAAATGTCTTTGAATATCTCTTTGATGTTGGAGTTGTAAAATTCTTATTAGAAAAAGGAAAGAAATATCTTCATGAATTATTTGAAAAATGAGATCCCAAGCATCTTCAACGTAATGAAGAATGTGATGATTATCTGGATAATGATGAACTGGAAGACATTATTGGAGATGAAGGCATTCAAAATCTGAATATTGATGGCTAGTCTTGTTAACATTAGAGTGCTCTGAAAAATTATTGTACCATTATTATACTATTTTGACAAGCATTAAGTTAGTAAAATAATCCAGTAGTAGCCATGTGAGAACAGCTATAGTCATGTGAAAATATTAGTATATGTACTGTAGTCATTTGAGTATCTTACATAGTCCACCTCCTCTTAGGGAAGATGAGTGCTGAGAAAGAATATAGTCATTTGAGCATACTTGAGTAAAAGAGAAGTCAGTATCTCCATTTCTCTATGAGCAAGCATCTCCGATGATCTTGATTGTTTAAGTCCCTATACAAGTCTTTCCATTGTACTATTTCACTTTCAAGACTTTAAAAGAAGAAGTTTCCCAGTTGGGAATGTTATTCATCGAACCTTCTGTCTTAAACAATATAATTTCTTGATTAAAGTCTAACTATGCTTAAAAATATAAAAACTTAACTACGATCTGAAGTAGGAAACAAAATGGATCTGTGTTATGCCTGATGTTACGAAGGTGTGGTTGAGATTAGTAATCTCTATAAACTAAAATCTATAGGAACGCTAGGGCCTAACGCCGACTAATTTTAGGTAATTGTTAAAATTCTTTGATTAAGCTTTAATTATTTTTGCTAAGCACAATGGGCATCTAATAATAGAAAATATGATATTTATAATATAAGTAGTAGATTATGATAACTAGTACTATGAAAGTCATTATAAGAAGTTCAAACATTAATGTTGTGAAATCTGCAAGCACACATTTTTATCATTGCGGCAGTTACAGGTGTCGATCCTTAGAGATGTGTTATGAAATTAGGTCCCGAAAATTTTCAAACAAGACACCTAATGAAAACTTATAACCAGAGACAAGTTTTCTAGCCATCAAGCACGGCTTAAGTCACCAACTTTGAGGGTATTGTTCTAAACACAATCGACTTGATACAACACCACCCTAAATATACTTAAAAGTAAGCCTATGAAGTAATCAAGTGATTAAGCAGAACCAACTAGGACCGTGAAATTGAAACAAACAGAACAGTATGCTCTAAGTTGTCCACGTTAGTAATCATAGAACCCTCTAAAATCAATAACCATTTAGCTATAGAAAAGCAACCCAAATTAAAATGACTCACAATAAAAAAACTAAGGTGCTAATCGAATTAAAATCGAGAGAAAAGGAACAGAAATTCAAACCAATGGACACTAGATTTGATGGCAAACTAAGATCATTACTCAAACCTGGAAGCCCCACAATTGCATTATATTAGTGCTCTAGGACCTAGAATTAATTCTCTAAAATGGAGAAAACTAAAAATGAAAGTGAATGAAAAATTCAAAACTAAGAACTCTACTCTACTCTACGCTATTCCTCCCACCCTCGTTATCCAATTTGTAACCCTTGAAATCCAACTCTTCAAGCTTCATTAACCTTGAATTAAAGCTCCCTATTTACTGTTTGTAATTGGTAAAACAGCGAAGAAAATAACAGCTAGAGATTGCTGATGAGCGAATTGAAAAAGGTGATTAAAGTTGGAGAGAGAATGTTAGAGGGGATCCCAGGTTATGGCTGATGACATAAGAAGCAAGAAGATGAAGGGGGTATCTTAAGGTTTCTGGGTTGTAGACTTTTAGCTAAGGAACAAGAAAGCAAAATGGGAAAGAAAATTAAAAACGTGGAAGAAGGCTCTCGGTGTCACATGCACAGTGCGTGGCATTTTAAGTGAAATGGAATCAAAGAGGCTGGATCTAGAGAAGAATGGGTCAGCTGTGAGGAGAAGATAACCCCAAAGTGAAGCACTGGGAGTAGGCTACATGGGAGCAAAGAAAAGGATGAGAAAAGAAGGCATATAGTTCTCACATCTGGGCTTCAGTTTGGAGGACCAAACTGACTTGAAGTGAGAAGAGAGAGAGAGAGAGAGAGAGATGTGCAATGGGTTTCTGATGGCCTGGGCTAAAGCGTTAGGAGTAGGCCCGTGAGAGAGAGAAAAGGGATGAAGAAGTCTGGGTTGACTACAGAGGAATGGGCCGACCCATGAGCAAAGTAGAAGGGATGCTGTAGGGGACAGGCGCTGAGGAGGAGAGAGGAAATAGTCTGGGCTAACTGGGGGGGGAATGGGCTGAGCTCCGGGCCTGTCCTCACAGTTAGCTTCTAGCCTTTGCTTTGTTCTTCTTTCGTTATGGAACAACATTTCTTCTTCCATCTCCTTTTGTAAGAATTTTGAACCTCTTATTTATTTTTATTCAAATCTTCTTAATTTCTACGAAATAAACAAAAGCATATTAAAATTCCAATTTAATAATTTATTTTGAACAAATATTAGATAATAAAGGGGTAAAAATGGCAATATTTTAGGTTAAGCAATACCCCCACACCAAAATTCTCCTCGTCCTCAAGTAAAATAAAACTAAAAATTCTAGAAAAATAAAATAAAATTCTAACTTACTTTTGTAGGAATCACGGTTGGACTTGGCATGTGCAACAAGCTTTTAAACCCCTACTAGGTTACCCCTAGTGGATGAGTGAGATCTTGTTAGTGTTTGCAAAAGATTTACCCATAAAATCTTGAAAATTTTTCTTTTCAAAAACTCATATATACAACACAGGAGAAACATATGTACACATTTCAATCAATTGTATCACTCAAGTAACCTAAGCACTAAATCACATATGAATACACTGCACACATTAAGAAATTCTTAATCCCCACTGATGATATCTATACACCATCTTTCACCCACTTATAAATTATGTATGAGAATGACTGGTAGAATCTCACTTTAGGAAAATGTGGAACACTCCTGCCCATGTGTTCAAAAAATCGTAAGGGTAACTCAATTCTCTTTCAATCATACAAACTATCATAGGCTTGATAGGATGCTCAATTCTCCACAACTAAAATGCATTATACAAGACGATAATCAAGAAGAATTTACAATAGTTGTAATGGGGCAAAGGTTAATAGTTAACAGAGGTACAAATGATTTATGAAATGAGGAGCTAAAAGTCAACCGACTTAAGAGTAACCAAACGCTTCCACCAACTATAATAAAAACACGTCCTCTCAAAATAAATTGTGAACACACCCCACAAAATTAGACCATTGGAAATGAGTACATACAATGGCAACATTAATGCCAATCACTCTCATTCTCAACATTCTTTTTGACATTTTTGAGATTTTTCAACCCTTTTTTTTTTTTCAATCTTTTCCTTGGAAACATTTTCCCTTTTTTTCTTTTTTATTTCTTGCTTTTTTTCTTTTCTTTTTTTCATTGAGAACATGAATGAATGGCATGGATAAAAGAACACGACTCAATTTTGAAATGGTCATAATGATACACCCCTTCATATAAGCAAAATTAGCCACCAATTATATAACATACCGAAAAACTACCCACCAACTATTCAAGTGTTGTTTCACTAGTCTTGGCTTAGGTATAGGAAATGTTTTTAGGCTAGGGCCTAAAATGAAGGATTCACACAAAAACAGGTCAATGCTTAAAGGTATAGCAAAGAGTAAAATATTCAAATCAGGGTGGCAATTTGGCTATGAGGTTCACAAAAACAAATGAATAACTCTATCATACAATCATAATACACATGCTAAATGTGATTTTAAGGATAATCAAAGCAAGTTCTAGAGATCTAATCATGGAAGAGACACACATGAAAGAAATTATGAGACTAAAAATGAGGAATTAAACTTCGAGGCATAAAATCTCACTGGTTCATCTACCAAAGTCATGCTGGCATTGGAAAAATGTCAAAGGTTAGGACTGTACACAAATATCACACTTCGGACTAAGTTCTATCAATGCGCATCATAACTATGCACAACCCAATATTAAGATACAAGAGAACACAATCAATCAGAATACTACATATATTCCCCAAAAACAAAACAAAAATCTTTTTGAATTCTCAGAAAAAATTTACTTTTTTCATTTTCCAAAAAAAAAAATTAACGCAGTTTCCCTGCCCTCACATCTATATCAGATAATGTCCTCATCGAATATGGAAGGAAACCTAAAAACTAAAATGAAAAGCAAATATACAAAAAGAAAAATAAGACTCAAAAAGAAAAAAAGACAAAACTCTGAACTAAAAAAATAATAATAAAAATAAAACAACGCAACTAATATATCCAAAAGAAAACAAAGAAAAAGTGAAAATAGAATGGAATGATTATATCCCAACATCCTCACCGACCTTAAGCTCAAATACGTCATTAAAAGTAATGGGTGGGTTGGTAGAAACTAGAACATCCTCAATGACGTGCTCATATGAGTTAGGTTCACGTGCAAGGGTATGGAATAGAGACACAAGGAGGCTACTCTCTTGCTCTAGGCTAGAAAAAGGCATGTTATAATTGAAGCTAGATCTAGATTGATAAGAGCGCTCAGAATCATCATGAAGACTAACTTCAGGTTTAGGAGATCCTAAACTAGAGTTAGGCTCATGCAATTATAATCCTCCCTAGTCTAACTGAAACAGTGAGAACATTCAACACTTTTCTGTTCCATGGTCTCTACTATCTTATCAGTCATTTCATTGATCTTCTTTCCGAGACTTGCACACGTAACATCAACATTATCACAATAAGGATAATTACAAGCATCATGACCAAAAGGCTCACAGTAATTGCAAAAAAACAGGAGGCACTTAAGAGTAAGATCAGTCATGTTTGTTCCTAAAGTGATCCCAATGGTAAGGATCAGCATGAAAAACGTGCTCACCATGAGTGAGGTATCCTAGGGTCTCTCTAGCTTGCTCAAACTCATAAGTGTCCGACACCAGTTTTTCAAAGAAATCTCATACCTCATCTTGAGTTCTAGTTATTGATCCTATTATACCTCAGGACACACAGAGTTTATATAACATCTAGATTCAACATTCAGACCCACAGCGATGACCTTACAAATTTCTCATTTTTTAAAACTTTGGTGTTATGGAGCATGATAATCATTAATTCTCAACAGATAACTCTAGAAAGTTTCATGCTCAAATTTTGAAAAATTAAAAACTAGCATTCTTGAATATTTTGTTTTTAAATTTTAAGAATTTTTCAATTTTTTAGGGTTTTTGATTTTTTAAATTTTTTGCGAGGCTTTTAAGTTAAAAAAATTACTCTAAGACACTAATTACAAACTAATGACTAAAATAAAAAACAAGATGCTGAAATAATTTAGTTAATAAAATAAAATAAACTAACAAAAATAAAATTATATTACCAAGAGAAAAGGTAGAACAAAGAGACCTAAACGTCAAGAAGTAACCTAATGCAAAAAATACAAAATAAGCACAAACACAAACCATGAGCATCATTTTTTCTGTACTTTTGGAGCTTTTTTTCACAACAAGTAGAAAATATAAAACCTCAAATAAAACAAAAGCTAAAAATAACATTAAACAAAAGGTCAAACTCCAAATTTAGAACAACATATACAGAAAATTCATCACAATCACAACGAACATGAATATATTTTTTTTTCAATTTTTTCTATCCCAAAATAGTGCAAAAATTTGACAATATAAAACTATTTCTAAAAACCATAGAAAATTTTGAAAATTCCTAAAAATTCCACAAAAATTTACCTATACTCTAAACATCATGGCGAATCCAGTAAAAATATCATATGAGAAAACTTCGAAGCATAACTACTACGAATAACTCAAACAAAATCTAAAAATCTATAACAGCCTACACTGCAGTTTTTTTTCCTGTTCTATTCTTTCCTGCAATCAGTCCAAAACAATTACTTATGTTTCTTTTTGTAGCAGATAATCACTAAAAATCACGATTAAATTGACCAAAATAAAAAATCAAACTACAAACGCATATCAAAAAATCAAAAAGAAAAGGAATCTAAAGCAAACTAAAACTAAACTAATATACACACGCAAAATCAAAAATCAAAAGTACGAAATGGAAATGAAAACAGCTCAAATGAGTCAATGCAACCTAATTTCACAAATTCTTCCCTAGCAACGGTGCTAAAAATATGTTGTGAAATATTATCGTTGTGGCACTTACGGGTGTTGATCCTCAAAAATTAGTCCTAGCAAAAGTATCATTGGAGGGCATCTCAAACTAATCTACACCATCCCTATATGCAATCCCATATGCAAATGTACTATTCAACTAAACGCAACACACTAGTGCAAACAAAAAGAAACTGAAAACTATATGCTCTAACAAGCATGCAAACTAAAAACGAAAAAATAGAAAACATTAAACAACCGTCCCCCATACTTAGGTGAAGCAATATTTAAAGGAAAGAATGCAATGAAGGGAAAGGGAACAATACATAACAATCTCACTAGGTTAGATGCTGAGTGCACCTAAGCTAAGGCTTCCTTATAAACAGGGTAAATAAGACATCAACCACTCCATCACAACTTCAAGACTCAGTTTGTTAAATTAGATGCCATCAAAACACGCAGGAGCATATCAAACTCCTGGAACCACAATTTAGAAAACATAAGGTAAGAAGCAAAGACCAAAATCACACTAAAGACAATAAGTATCCTCTTCACTGTATCAAAGGCCATAGAAAAATCATAGTAAGGATTAAAGAATGTAGTCCACATGACTTTCCTACGCAAATCCTTTAGTTGTGAATAGAAGGATCATACCCTCTAAAGTTACATAAGGGCAAGTAATCAACAACATTCCCAAAGCATACTAAACATGTAATTCTCATCGCCCAAATCTATAGTAGCATCACAAATCATGGGATTATCAATAGGCGAATCAATGCAATACTCAAGGGAAGGAGAGGGTTATGAACAAAGAAAGGAAGTATGTGAATGATTAAGGGAATTAGGGAGAATACTATTATAAGAACCAAGTCTAGGAGACTCGTCATGCATAAACACATCACATGAGCCCTCCAAATGAGTCTCAACTAGATTATGCACCTTATCAAATGTATCTTTCAACTTAAAACATGGTTCAACAACACTAAACCTAGCAATAACCCCAAAAGGTTCACCCATCTCGAGCCCTATACGCTACCTCCATGCACTGGGCTAAATGAAAGGATGAGTCGGGTAAGTTCTGAACATCATCAGTATTTTCCGTGGCTGATACAAAGTCAATTTGAGTATAGCATGCATAATAAGGACACGAATTTATAGCATGGTCAGAGGAATTACACAAGTCATGCCAGAAAGGGGCATAATAAAATCTAGAAACACAACTAGCCTTCCTAAACTCAAATGAATCCCAAATGATCCACTCAAGCAAATACCATGCCTCATCAACATTTTTAGAAAGAAAACCCCAATACTCTAAAATAACACGAGTTTTCACTATATTCACACCCTCATCAACAATATCAAAAAATTTTCATTTACCCGCACAATAACCATTGTGAGTAAGAAAAGCATTTAAATGCTTAAAATATCTCCAAACTAATTCATGCTTGAATTGGGAAAAATAAAAAATGGCCATTGTCTTTTTTTTCCTCGTAAATTTTTAATAGTTGTTTTAATTTTAATTTTTTATTTTTCTTTTCAAGAAAAACAAAATTCATAAGGACACAAATATACTATCTAATATAATTTTCGAGACCTTGACCAATCCCTAATAGTTTTCGAACTAGGTCAATGATTGATAGGGCCTAATTTCACAACGCACCAAGGACCTTGTGTGGGTTAATCGAAAATTTTGGACATTGTTGATGACATTTTCTTGATTTGCTACAAGGTATTTAAATGATTAAATGTCTTTCTTACCCAAAGTGGTTATTGTGTCGGTAAATAGAAAATTTTGGACATTATTGATGAGGGTGTCAATAGTGAAACCTGTGCTCTTTTAGAGTATTAGGATTTTCTTGGTAAAAGTGTTGATGACGTATGGTATTTGCTTGAGTTGCCTGCTTCGATCCATTTGAGTTTGGGAAGGTTAATTGTGTCTCTGGATATATATTATCCGATCCTTGAGCATTCTATGCTAGATCTTATTATATCCCTTTTTGGTATCACTTGTGCAATTCTTCCAACCATGTTATAAATTCGTGTCCTTATTGTGCATGCTGTGTTCAACCTAACTTTGCATCACCCATTGACAATACTGATGTTGTTCTAACCTTATGCCCTTCCCTTTAGCTCAATGCGTCAGGCTTGAGACAGGTGAGCCTTTTTTGGTGGTTACTAGGTTTAATGTTGTTGATCCATATTTTAAGTTAGAAGATACTTTTGATAAGGTGCATGATATAACTTAGACTCCTATGGAGATGTCATGTGATGTGTTTATACATGAGGATTCTCCTAGCCATGGTTTTAATGATAGTGTTCTCCCCAATTCCCTTGATCATTCACATATTTTTCCCTCTTTATTTGCAACCCTCTCCTTCCCTGAGTATTACATTGGCGTGCATATTGATAATCCTATGATTTGTGATGTTACTATGGATTTAGGCTGTAAGGATAACATGTTTAGTATCCTTGGTGGGAATGTTGATGATTATTTCCCCCTAAGTTACTTTAGAGGGTATGATCCTTTTATTGACCTTCATTATTTGTACCCAGAGCAATTGCCTAGGAAAGTTATGCAGACTACATTCTTTAATCCTTCCTAGGATTTTTCTAAGACCTTAGATAAGGTTAAGTCGATACTTATTGTCTTTGGTGTGATTTTGTTTATTACCTCTTACATTGTGTTCTCTAAATTGTTATCCCAGGAGTTAAATAAGCTTCTGCATGTTTTGACAACACCTAATTTGATGGGTCGAGTCTTGAAGTTATGATGGAGTGGCTGATGTTCCATTTGCTAAGTTTGCAAGGAGGCCTTCGCTTAGGTGGACTCATCCCCTAACCTGGTGAGATCGTTATGTTTCGTTCCCTTTCTATTTTCTTACTTTTTTTTACTTAAATAGTAATGCTTTGTCCAAGCATGGGGAAGGATGGTTGAGTGTTTCTATTTTGGTTTTTAATTTGCATACTAGTTAGAGCATGTAGGTTTAGGTTTCTTTTCTTTTGTAATAGTGTGTTGTATTTTAGATTTACATATAGGATTGTATGGTGCGATGGTGTGATGGACTTGAGATGCCCTCTAATGCTGTTTCTATAAGGCATGATGCTCCTCATGAGTTTGATTGACTTTCGATGTGGAATCAATTTTGGTACTAAACTTGCTGAAGGTTTTATGAATATTTCTTATTCTGATCCTTGTCTTGATTGAGAACTACTTTGCCCCCTAAAGTCGTTACCACTAATGTTGGTACATCAGAGTTAATTTTATGATCTTACTGCGATTGTAGTAGACATCTGTGCGTCTTTGAGCCTTATTTGGACTAGTTCATCATAGTTAGCCTCGTGTTCTTTCATGTTTGTGGCTCTTTCATGTTACATCTCCAGAACTTGCCTAAATTCTTGTTCAAAACCGCGTTAGCATGTGCATAGTTGATGATATGATGGAGGCGTTCCTTCTCTAACTATTTTAGCCACATAACCAACTAGCCTACCCTTGTGTTACATGTTTAACCCTTCTGCTAGCCCCTTTGTGCTATAATCATTTTCTTGTTATGATCTCTTTATATTAACCCTTAGTCAAACACATATTCCTACCTTTGCACGAAGTCTATGGAGCGGCACTTCATCTATGCAATGGATGGTTTTGGAGATAATTGAATTTAAAGTGGCTTTGTTATGTTGGTTTATCGAAGGATTGACGATATTGAGCATTTAGTTTTCTTTCCATCTTGTTTGGGCTGTGCACATATGAATTAGGTTATAAGTTGATAGTTAGTGATCATATGCCTTTCATTAATTAAAATTTTCAATTCATCTCCTAAAGAAAAAAAAAAAGAAAAGAAAAATCATATTGGAAAAAAAAAAGAGAAAGATTGGGGAAAAAAAAAAGAAAGAATGTGTAATTAGCATTGGGCATGTAAATAGCTTGAGTTCATTTCTTCGTCAACTCATTCCCTACACTATTCATTGGGGTATGTTCTTATATTGTTAGGATTTGGATTGCTGGTGAACTTCATAGTTTCTTAGTGCCTGTTAGCTACTCCCTAGTCGTTTGGCTACATAGCTCCACATTGCCTAAATTCGGTAATCCACTTCTTTCCCTTAACCCTTCTAGCCCACATTATAGCCGTGTAAAGTCCTCTTCATTATTATGTGCGCATTGCGTCTTAGTGGTTGAGAATTTGAGACCCACAGTAAGCATGTGACATATTGCATATTTAGAATGAATCTTTGACTAAACCGATGCCATGATTTAAACACATTAGCGAGAGTGATCTACATTTCCCAAAAGTGAGGTTTTACCAGTCTATCTAGCTCTATAATTCCTTATACTTGCATTATGTGCTTTGTGGTTCTTTAGGGGTGATCAAGTTTGATACCTGGCCTGTGGTGGTATATTCCTTTGAAAACATCCACCTTCTAATGATTTTGAAATATATTATGTAGTATTTGAGGTTGTCATTGATTCATATTCTTGCTTGTGATGTGGTTTGAGTTGCCTATTTTGAGGAGGTTGTTATGTTTTTGAATACTAAATGCATCTCCCCTTGTTGGTTTTATCTAGTGTTTACGTGAAGACAACTGATGTTATAAGCATAGGGGAGTGACGAATGTCATATTTGCATAGGATTTCATATTGGGAGTCATTTTAGAGTATAAATATGCTTAATTGTACGATTTATGCCCCTATTTCTACAATTATGCTTGGTCTCTCTTGTTTTGAGAGTATTTGTAGATTTTAACTTTGTAAGCCAAGTTATGTGAATAGAATGAGGATTTTGAGGCCTTATGGATCAAAAAAGCTAGGAAAAGAGGCCCAAAGGCACCCAACACAGACAAATCGTAGCCCGTACCATGGTCCTAGAGGTGCTAGGAAGAAGCAGTAGGGAAAACGAGAGAGAATGAGTATGGTAGTGGCCACTACAGTTTGACTATGTTGGTACCCACGATCCGTGGTGAGCTCTGTCTCCCCGAGTTTGCTTGATTTCTTCACAATTATTCGACTTCTAAGCAATTTTTTACGTTTGCAGCCTTCATTTCTGCCATAAAAAGTTGGTTTTGACTGCTTCCTTGGCAACGCCATATCCATTTCATCATATAGATAAGAATTAGATTATATTTTTAGAGTGAGAGAGAGCAAGTAGAAAAGGGAGATTTGCAAGGAAGAGGTACGGATTTGCAATGGATGGATTAAAGCATTGTTCGGGCTGAGCAATTCTTTGCTTTCTCTTATATTTTCCCCATTAGATTTGTTGCTTTCTAGATTGATAGCTTAAATTATGTAATTCCTGTTAATTTGTAGTTTTAAAACTCAGGATTGAAGTTGAACTTGCGTTTGCCTGTGTTCTTGAATTGATTGTTTGGTGTGCTTTTGAATTGTTGGGTTCATTTCATTAATCCTAGAGCTCTAATCGCTTGCAAGGAGTTTGATCACCTTCTTGCTTGTATTAGATATTTGATGAAGTACTGAATGCTAAAATCTGATGTCAAAATCACCAGATTTGACTTGATTGTGTGATATCTTGAGAAAAAATTACCAACTGAGAGACGCAAAATAATAATCGTGTTCCTAATGAACCTTAGCTAATTGAAAAACCATGATAATTGATGATTGATTTGATTTGGGATTCGCTCTGCCTTGAAAGAGGGTTACAATAGCTAGATTATTGCTCTTGAAATTTCCTAATTAAGGAGAAAGTGCTTGATCTGTTCGTGAACTTGGTAATTGCTTTGTTGAGTAAATTCCTTAAACATTTATCCATTGGATTAGATAGTAGGATAGTTTAGTTTCAATTTCAAAATTTAATTTGCTTTGCCTATCTTGATGGAAGATAGCTCAGTAGCTGGACCTAGTCGATGTGGGATTGACTTTGATTTGCTACATTGCCCCCGTGTGTTGCAGCCCTATCAATAGAACTCTTAATTACATCTCTCCTCTCGGGAGACCACCTTTTGATTGCGGCAAATTCTATTTTAGTTTTGTTTTATTTTGTATTAATAAGACTTCATATAATTTGGATCGACATTTCTCATTTTTGTTGATGTTGAATCGTCCATACTCAAAACTTAATTGCATCAGACAATAGCCATACATGGACCTTCTAGGAAGGTTACTTCACGGACACATTCTTCATGTGCAGTAAGGTAATAGGTAATTTTGTTTGATTTGAAATTCAGGTTGCACTCACTTTCTTGTTGTGAGTTGGCTATGTGCGACTTTGATAGAGGATCAAACCAATCATAGTTCTTTCATTTTATTTTATTTGATTTATCTTTTATTTTTGCTATGTTGATAACCATTTGCTATGTTTTTAATTATTTATTTTGGTTGGACAAAAGAGATATAACCGCAATTTTGATTTAATTTTGATATTTGGATTTATTTAAAATCATGGCTAAGTTATATTTTTATTTACTGACATAGCCTTTATTAAGGTCGGTCCATTAGTATTTTTAACTTGCGATTGCTAACAAATTTATTTATGGGATTCCTACGAACCCTTAATGGGATCAAACCAACTAGTTCTTAACCCAAAATTATTTTTTAGGCTTACATCGTGGAGGGGGGAAGTTTTGTGAGCTTGGTTGTATATTTTGCTCAGGTCTGATCCATTCCGGTGCACTTAGTGTTTGAAAAAGATTTGGTTTTTTTAATTTCATTTATTTTGTTATGTAATACATAACCCAGGGTCACATGGTTGTAATTTGGTATAACCCAGGGTCACATGGTTGTAATTTGGTCTTTTATGAGAAAGAGGGAATATGCATAAGGGTTCTTGGTCCATTTCGTAGACTTAAAAAATTAATGGGGGAGGTTTCTATTTTATGAGGCTTAGCTTTTCGTCGATTGAGCAGGCAAGGTGCAATTAACTTGAAAACAAAAAAAATTGCATGCAAGGTGCAACTTGAAAACAAAAAAGTTAACTTTTTATGAAGATGGGGATGTTAATTTGAGCTTATTTGAAGACATTGGTTTAGACTGAACCCGAAAATTTTATATCGAGCTTCCTACATATCCTTAGTGGAATCAAGTCACCATAGTTCTAATCAATATTTATCTTAGACATATTTTATTTCCTCCCCTGCAAATTTTATGTAAGTAGACATATAAAATGTAACATCCCGAGAAATTTCATACTCATATTTGGTGACCAGTGACACCCCCCAAAAATCTTACAAGACTTGGCTGGCAATTAATTATAATTTTATAATTAATAGCTATTGTTACCTTCCTAAAGTCCCTTCTTTAGAATTGTTACCATCAGCAAAAGGTGATCCAGGCCTCATGCAATTTATCTTCAACCCATCTTTTTTTTGTCTTGTTTGTTACTAGATGCAAAGCAGAATTTCTTTTTTTATTCGGGTGAATTAGCTTCGGATTATAACATTCTTAACAAAATATAGAGTCCTAGATGCAGTATGTTTGCTTCTAGGTATATGATTTTACATCTTACTGAGTTTATGGTATCACAACTTATAAATAAAGCTTTATCCCTCTCCCCCTATTTCTTTTCTTAATATCCTCACTTCACCTTCCTCGTTAGCAAATCCCTTCCTTGTTTTCTTTTGGATTTTAACAAAAAGGTAAGGTGATAGATATCATGATGGCAGGAATACCCAAAAACTGACATGCAAAAAAAGGGGGAAGAAATTTATGAACTGGAGATCTACCCCCTTCATCTCTTTATTTTGATATACCACTTGCTTGGTTGCAAATTCATGAAGGGGTTGTGCGAACAAAAGTTTTGCCTTCTGTCTCATTTGATGGTTTGCTGTTTTTATTTGATGAAACTCAAATATGAGCCCCTTATGATTTTAACTTGTTTTGATGCTTTCCCTTCATGCTAAAAGTTAGCCATAATAATAAAATGAATTTGGGTGACGAGCAACTGAAGAATTTTAATTTGGGAATGGCCCTATTTTCCTCTAACTATTTTTGTTTAATTCATATTGCTCCCCCAAAAATTCATTAGAATGGTAAAATCTTCTTTCCTAAAAATAATAATTGTTTCTTTAAGACATACACTTTATGGTTCCGGCATGATCCATAATTTTTCATGATTCTAGCAAGAATCAAGATCCGGCATCATCTAAATTTGTATTTATTTATTTTCGACATAGGATGGATCCGATAGGATCCAAAATTTTGATTAAATCTTGAACCCGACTTGAGATTTGAGTCCCTCCTGTCATTTGCCATCTCTTTTGATTATCTATAATAGACTTGAAAACAGGGACTGGAGATTTTTAGTGAACATAAAGCATCCATCCTTCTTTGTAGTTTTACTGTGAGCTTTGTTGGCTTGAAACTAAAGAGAAGGGTATCGAAACTTTTTGAATCAACTTTTTCCATTCTCCAGTTCTTCTCATACCTCTTCTTCTTTTTTACAATAATTTTTATCCTTCATTTTTTCTCTTGTGCTCTACTTTCTTTCCCCTTTTTATGATGAGATACAAGCCATGTAGGTACCTTCTATTCAGATGTCACAAAGAAGAAGATAGGAGGCATCGGGGGCCGACAAACGCTAACTCATCCCTTGTTTATTTTCTCTGGCAACCTCCCAAAATTTTAAAAAAAATAAAAATAGAAGATGCTTGAGCATTGCTTAATTAATTGCATGTTTATAGTGCCCATGAGGTTCTAAGCATTAGCTGATTTTGTCCCTCATATCACTTTTCTTTTCCCTTCTTTTGTTACACACACACACACACACACACACACACACACACACACACAATTTGGTTATTCATATTAGGATTAGATATGGCAAAGACCTAAAAGTTGTATAACTTTTTCTAATTATATCGAGGTCTTGGTAGCATTTTTTAAAGAAAAACTTCAAAATAGGCCCATACCAAATTTATTAATGTCAGTTTTGTCTAATTTAGACTTACCAAAATTGCACATTCAATTGTTACTCCCCGTGTATTGTCGTGTTAGCACCTTCATAACGTGAACAATGTATGCCTTTTATGACCCCATTTGTTGCTCATTAATTAGATCTCCTTTTTTATGTAAGGGATAATCAATGATCATGGATGGGAGACTTGGCAATGAAATGGCTCCACTTCAAGATGGCCAAGCATGTGAATATGGGCCTTATTATCTACACTTTACTCTACCATCCATCTTGGTCAAGAAAGTTAGAATCAAGCAAGGGATACTTTGTTAGTGTCAGAATGACAAATACTTAGATGTAAGTAAGAATTATCAGAACCTACACATGCTTCTTACTGGAAGAAGGAATTGGGGATTAACCTTCCAATTGTGAGGTCACTCAACCTTTATGATAGCAGTAATTGAATGGGCCAAATGAATACTGATTCATTTTGAAGCACATTTGAAACAGGCTGGCATATTTGGTGTTGGTGTATCTCAATTTGCGTACCATTTTGACACGAATGTATCGCAGGCTTTTTATGAACTTTGGGGTACCTTAACTAATACCCTTCACTACAGGAAAGGTGAAGTTGGAATTTTTCTCTATGACTTGGAGCGGATTAGAGGTTTACCCACTCTTAGAGCTACATATGAGAAAATCTTAACTGCAAACAAGGATTTTACTAATCATAATAAATATCCCACTGCCATTGTTGAGTTGGTATGCGTTCATGTTGAGCTTTATAAGTACCACGAAGCTAAGCATATTTATTATGATCTCTGATTAAACCATTTTTACAGAGAATACTTGGTGTACTTTGCATATGGGGAATGAACGGACTCTGAGAAAGAGAATGCTGAGGCAAAGAAAAAGAGCATTATTCGCATTTCCCATCAACAGCGAATGACAAACTTGAATGTCGTAGTTGAAGGTGAACTTGCCGCTTTCTTATCTTTCTAGTTAAGTCACTTTGTCTTCCTTATGGTGAGAAGGTTATAAGACCATAAAACATTTGTAATGGCTGCAATAATGGCTTCTAAACAACAAATTTGTTTGCCTCCAACAATGCTTGGTTATATCTATTATGGTTTGGGGGAGGCAACAAGTAATCCAGATCATCCTGGTAAAGACCCCCAGCCATTAGGTAATATATTGGTTGGCGGAGTTATTTCCTTGCCTATATATCATCATCACTCAGATAGTAACTGTCCTGATGACTTTCCTAGTCTTGTTTGTTATGCTGGGCTGATTAGTAGCAGACTTTATACCATAGGCTAGATGTGTTTTTATGGATGGGAGATATCTTTCTCTCAGGGCTAGCTCATATCATGAAGACTCTTGTAAAGAGATGTGATTGACTTGCGGATGCCAGATGACGACTTTAAATTTCTATTATCTATTTGATTCTTTGTACTTCCTGCATGCATTTGAGTCAAATTGATTTTGGAACCCTAGTACCCCAATTGATTTGCTCGCTAATTTGGATTTGGTTAAGGGGATCCATCTAATCGCTTGAACTTTATTAGAGCTCTCCGACAACTAAAAAGTGTGATGGATCGTACATAAGCCTATGCTGAAGTTCATGGACGTGATACAAGGGCGGGGTTCTATGTTCCTCCTTCCTATTATGAAGGGATTTTTCCAGGGATTATTGTACTTAGTGGACCAAAATTAGCACTCTTTATTTGAGCAAGTCAGTTGCCAAGGTTCACTAGACTATAACAAATAAGAAAGAGCTTTTGAGGGAAGCCACTTATGTTATTGATCATCTACGCCCT
Organism: Carnegiea gigantea; assembly: GCA_029747015.1. Taxonomy (NCBI): domain Eukaryota; kingdom Viridiplantae; phylum Streptophyta; class Magnoliopsida; order Caryophyllales; family Cactaceae; genus Carnegiea; species Carnegiea gigantea. Next base: position 1,415,225 of record JAKOGI010000062.1, on the reverse strand, counting down.
CTGTGTGAGTATTTTCCTAGAGCTGTTGAGATTTCGAGCGTTATGGGAAGTTATTATGCCAAGGAGAAATCTTCAGTATCTTCCTCCGAAGAAGGAAAAGCCAAGATTTCTAAAGAAAGCAAAAGACCACCAAAGCAGAAGAATAAAAGAACTCCCATTGGCCAATCACCTACTATAGCTAATTCACGAGATCAACCACCCATCAAGGTCAATCTCAAGAGGGCTTGTTATGATCGCCCTGATCATTCAGATGATTCTAAGGTGGGAGATGGCATAGGATTTGAAGATTTTCTCATTGTAGACTTAGACATTTTTATTAAGCATGAAACTTTGAATCAATGATATGCTCCTACAGAAGAAGTGGCAGTACCCTTACATGAGGTGCCCATTACTGCAGTAGAGCATCGTGATTTTGTAATCGCTATACTTGCTATGCATAAGTGATAACTTGGTTGAAGCCACGCCTATTCAAAGCATCCCTACCTCCCTAACAAGTTTTTTATGCAACTTAAAAGAAGAAAGGGTCCGAGAGAGCATTATGAAAGGCATAGAGGTGATTATTGGCATCATTTCTTATTATGACTCTGCCAAGGATTTATTAGCTGGTAGAGCACGAGCTTCTCAATCCTTGAATGCACTTCTCTCCATGATTGTCATCTATAAGCTTAGTATGATAGAGATTTGCTAGCTTTCCTCTAAGATAGAGGAGATATTTGGTGTAGTTGAGACTGTTGCACAGATTGAAGGGTTTATGGATGTTAATCGGGTTAAAACTTTTTCCAACCAATACCTCCTTTTCATTCAAAATTGCTCACATTAAGGATCAACTCCATAGTCTACCCAATGAAGCTTCAAAGCTTAGACTTAAGGGGTAGGAAGTCTTGAGGGAATAAGAGCGCATCTTTGAAATGCTGAAGGATTTGACCATTCGATAGCAAAATTTGAATAATGCATAGAACAAGCTGAAGCTCTCTCTAGATTTGAAGAGAAGGGAGGCGAAACAGGTGAAAATGGATGTGGCTAAAGCTGGATTTTTCGGGCTGCTGGATTTAGAAAATGGGAAGGGCCACCTTAAGAATTTGATTACCTTTGTAATCTCCATTAATAATGTTCAGATTTATTTTGTTCTGATTGATTATTTGCATTTATATCTCCAGTCTTCGGTCCATTTGTACTGTATTACTTATGCCAATGCAATAAAGCTAAGACATTTGTTCTTTCTCCCTTTTTTTTCTTCTTTCTTTTTTTCATTTTTTTATTTCCTTCTTCTCTCCCCTTCCCTTTTAAATGAACAGTACACGACAAAAAGTAATTAACAAATGATCTTCACTATAAATATTACATGGCCATTTATATACATTACATGAATCCAAGAAGTTTTTTTTTCTTTTTTAACGTATAGTAGAAGACGACAATTTATTTATTTTGTTGCTGGGTTCAACATGAAGCTAGATTGCCCATGTACCCCTTTTTCAGGGATTAACCTAGCTTAATTCAATGCAATTCAATTATGTAGAAGCTTCAAGTGAGAATTTCTTCACAAATTTACCATTAACGCAAGCATATATAATTTATCCATCATGATTTAAGAGCTTATATGATCTCTTAAGGAAAACCTTAGTAACTACATAAGGGCCTTCCTATTTGGACTAAAATTTTTCTTGTGTCTTTCGATTGATGACAATAGATCTCTTTATCATTTAAGACCAAATCACGAACACCAAATGGGCAAAACTTAACTAACTGTTCAATGCACCAGCCATTTGAGTTTGGTAAACCTGAAGCCTTTGCTAAGCCATTAGCTGACGCTCATTTAATGCTTTAATTTTATAACCTCAGTATTTTCACCTAGATTAGTGAATTTCATGACTAATCTTAGGGAAGGCAATTACACCTCAAAGGGTAGCACGGCTTCCCAACTAAAACCCATGTTATAGGGTATACAACCGGTTGCTACTCGAACTGTAGTTCAATAAGCTCATAAAGCTTCTGGTAATCATTCATGTCAATCCCTCCTCGATCTTGAAACCATTTTTTTTGGAATATTGTAGAGCACTTTATTGAATGCTTCAACTTGACCAGTCGATGATGGATTATAGCTTGACAACAAGCTATGTCTGAACTTGTACTTCTCTATAAACCTTATCATCACTTGCTCTTTAAATTAGAGGTCATTATCTAAAATGATCTTGTGTGAGACTCTGTATGTATAAATGAGATGGGTGCTGATAAAGTTAGTGACTTGTTTTGCTCCCACTTCTTTTAGCGGAAACTTTGAGAAGTTATTTGTGGCTGCTAAAATGAATTTATGTCTTGGGAAAACGATGGCTTGAAAGGTCCCATAATGTCTACCCTGGTGTATGGAAGGGCTAAGATAATATGCTAGGGTGTAGTAATTATAGAGCTAGGCTAATGAATAAATCACCTTGTATTTGATAAGCTTGACATGCCTTGGCAAACGTATCACATCTTCAACTATGGTTGGCCAGTAACAGCCCAATCTTTTGATTTTATTAGCAAGTTCCAAACCTAATTGATGACACCACATACCTCGGCATGAACTTCATTTAGGAAATAAGCAGCCTCCTCCCTTAACAAGCATCTATGTACGACCTCATCAAAAGCCTTTCGATATAAGGTGTTGTTTTTAAATGTAAACATTAGTGCTCGTTGTTTTAAATCTGCCCTTTTCTTTGGATCAGTAGGTAAGATGCCATACTCGATGCACTCAATGATGGTTGTCTCAAGTTTTTTTCTTCGTTGACCTCAAAAACTAAGACCATATTTATTTCTTTTATTTCATCAAAATGGTATAAAGATGAGGCCAACAAATGACATTCCCCAATTGTTATTTGAATATCTCTTTCACCAGAGAATGTTAGAGAAGCAGTCCGCTTTGTTAAGACATCTACTTTATCATCTTTGGATCGTGGCACATGGTTGACCTCTACTTGAAGGATTTGGCTCATAACGCTTTTTGCTCGTCGATAAAGAGGCACTAATTTGGCATTTCTTACTTCACATTGACCTCTACTGGGAATCACCGAATATTTAAAGTTGGTTAATACGCATTTCAAGGGCTAATTTGAGGTGATGATGAATGCCTCATATTTAGCCACATTATTGGAGCAAAACTTGAGGAGAGGGAATGAGTAACAAATAAGCCCTCCCGATAGTGTGATAAATACAATCTCTACCTGGCACCTCAACTACTTGATGCCCCATCAAAATACAATTGCCATGATTGTATCTTAACAAGTATAACTTTGTCATCTGGTAGACTAGCAATTCCTCTTTACATGGATGTGCCACTAGGAAATTAGCTATAGCTTGTCCCTTTACTGCCTTTTGAGCCACAAACTTGATGTCAAAAGGGGCCAAAAGCATAGTCCATTTATCCAATCTTCCCGATAGGATAGCCTCAGATAATATATATTTTAATGGATCTACTCTTGAGATTATAGTGATCTGATGCGACAAGAGGTAATATCTTAACTTTTGAACGACAAAGACTAAAGCAAGGTAAATTTTCTCCATAGAGGAGCAATTTATTTAGGCACCCACCATTATTTGGGTAATATAATATAGGACATGTTCTTTCCCTTCATAATTACATTGAGGTAACATAGCTCCTAAAGATCGTTCAGGGGCTGCTGTGGGCAAAATTAGGGGTCTTCCCTGTTTTGGAGCCATTAGTGTAGGTGGCCTTATTAGATATTGCTTGATGCTTTCAAGAGAACTTGGACAAGCTTGATCCTACATGAAGGAGGTATCTTTTTTCAAGAGTCTTGTGAAAGGGTTTGACACCTTTATGATAAATTTAAGATGAACCGTCTTATATAAGCCAGCCTTCCCTGCAAACCTCGCAATTCCCTTAAGTTTCTAGGAGGAGACATTTGGATTATGACTTTCACTTTGTCGGGATCAATTTCGATTCCTTCTTTCTGAATAACAAAGTTAAGGAACTTCCTCGAAGTAACCCCAAATGCACATTTTAAGGGCTTCATCTTGAGTTGATATATGCGCAACTTTTCGAACACCTTTCTTAGGTCAAGCAGATGATTTTTCCTTTCTTTTGTTTTCACAACCAAATCGTTAGCATTTAACTAGGGTGTGAAGAGAGTCATGAGAAATGATTGTCATGGCTCTCTAGTAGGTGACCCAGCATTTTCAAACTAAATGGTATTTCCGTATAGAATATATTCCTTGTGTGTCCAAAAGGCAATTAGATCCTCATCATTAGGATCCATCTTGATTTGATTGTACCCTGAGAAACCATCCATGAAAGATAGAGCTCCAACGCTCTTAGTGCATCTATAAGGAGCTTGGTGATTGATAGTGGAAAATCATCCTAGGAGCATGCACTGTTTAGGTCCATGAAGTCCACATATGCAAGGTTAACCATTCTTTTTTCAAAGGGGGACAATGTTAGCTAACCAAGTTGGGTATCGAATTTCATGACTGAAGTTAGCCTTTATGAGCTTGTGCACTTCAGCATTTATTTGGATTGTTAGCTCGAGACAAAATCGTTGCTGAGGCTGTTTGATTGGCTTTCCAGCTTCAAAAATGGCCAACTTATGAACAATAATATTTGGATCCAAACCCGACATCTCTTCATTCCCCAAGTAAGTACATCTTTCTATCCCTGAGGGAGTTACTCATATTATGCCACTTCTTCATCATTTAGCATGGCACTCATAAAAATTGGCTTGGGATCATTAGTTGTCCCTAGATTTATTTCCCGAAGCTCATTGATTGCTGCTTGATCGCCGTCTTCCATTTCAGGTGGTGCAGCTTGAATAGCCTCAACCAAATCCTAAGAGGATCTTTATTCAGGAGTTAGGTCGTTATTTAAGTTTTTCCGTGAATCAACTTGACTTTGAACTTCATCGCACATTTCATGGTCTGCCGTGACAATCTCTTGATGTTTAGAAGATTCTTGACAAGCAAATTTAAAATTTTAAAGACATTCCTCATGTACAATAGGCATGACAACAATTTGTTTTCTCAACTTTGTTATGCTCACGAACCCAGACCAGGCTCCTACGCTGTTGCTTTTTCCTTTTCAGGTTCCACTTCTTCTGTTTTTCATCTCGAACATTCTTTTGCTTAGGTTCCTTAACTTTTCCAAGTCTTTGAAACACTGAATTCGAGGTTGGACTCATTTATTTTGGGAGAACATCTCTTCTTCTTGGAGTGTAAAAACCACTTCGTTCATGGCATAAGCCTTGAGAACTCCCTTATCATGTGATACTTGGAGTATTTTGGAGGCATCCCTTGAAATGATGCTTTTAGGAGTCCACCTTCTTGAGAGATGTTTGTTTGTTTATTAGCTTCAACAAGGCCCTTCTTATTGTTGTTCTACCTCCACCTTTGATATTATGATGACTCTCATGGAGGTGGACCACTTGAAGAATATGCTTCTGTTGTAGATTTTGATGAGTCTCCTCTTAAAACCACTATCTTGTTGTCGAGTGATGTTCTTTGACCAAGTTTTCTTTGGGCATCAACTGGTCAATTCATCAGGGGAAAAAAGCATAACCCGTGACAAGATAGTTCACAATTTCTCTTACCAGTGTTAAGACCTTTTGGTCAGCCTTTCTTTCGTCCTTAGGTGTGTATTTGAACAACACCCTTGATCGTGGGGTTGAAGCCCACTAGTTTCACTAGAATAACTGTTAACAACCAAATGACCTTTCGAGGCAAAATAAGAGCCTTGGTTTCTTTTTGGTTTGCCCTTTTTTATTCTAAAGGAACTTGGGAGTTTCCCGAATCTGCTGATTTTTAAAACTTGGCATCAACATAATTAACATCTTCCTCATTGAAAGGACTTGCATACCCTCTGAATGTCCTCATATCTATATCAACTTTCAAAGCAATAGTGCCTAAGGCTTTTCTTCCCACCTGATTAAATCCTTATACTGTGAGCAAAGTTGGGGACAACTGATTTGCTGCTATCCTTATCGCCCTCAATAACCTTAACAGAAGAAGGTTGACTACAGAACCACAATCAAGTAGGATCTGATTTATCTTTTTATCACCGATCATACCGATAACATACAAAGGCCTATTGCCATTTACAAACCCAACCTGGAGGTCCTCATCAGAGATTATTATGTAAGCCATGCATGGAACACACCAGTTTAAAGGGGAGGACAACACCTCATCTGCCTCAATAGGGTCAACTTTATCTTTATAGTCATTAGGATCCGTTAACGCCTGAATAAGTGTCCTTCTTAACTCTTTTGACATTTGCAAAGCATCATAAACACTTAAGTGTGTTGGGATTCACCTAATAAGAGATATGACATCATAATGAATCCTTTCTTTATGAGACCCTTGACAAACTCAAAAAGGGACCGGGATGGGAACATCCTTCTAAGATTCCTTAGTTTACTAATTGTTCTCAGCGGTGCCTTTGTTATTTGAACTAGAGGGAATTACTCCTTTTTCACTTTTTTCTTTAGCACTCTCCAATATTGGTTGTATTTTTGGTGTCATTTCTTTCTTCTTCTCTTTCGTACTGATTTCAGCAGTTGGACTTAACGACCAAATCGAAGAGTTACTTGATCTACTTCTTAAGTGTTATTTATAGGATTAGTGGTTACTTCTTCTTATTAACTAATAAAACCATGCAATATTGGACCTCTACATCTTTTGGGGTGTTATCATCATCAGAAGAATCATTGCCAAAGAAACCCTTAGTGATATAATCATGTAAAGTAAAAGAGGTCTTAGTTGACGATAGGTACTCCTCTTTGGAAATGACTTCCGGCTTCTTTTTGGGCATCGACTTTTTCTTTTTTATGGTAGTTTGTGTCTTGCATTTTGATTATTGAGGACTGATAAGCTTAGGTCACTTCTTGTCGAAAAGACCTCCTGTTAAAGTAGGCTTGCCACCTAAAGCCATCATTATCATAATTTGATATTACCCATTCCTCTAGACTTGAGTCTAGGTAAAACTCATACAAGGTTGATGCAGCTGATGAAGAAGGAGGCATACCAGGATGGGCCCACACTATTATCACATCATTATCAGTAATGAATTCGATATGGACCACATGAGGTGGTACACTGTTGGGATCCCTTCATTCATTTCTGAGGATGATGTATGAGAGTCATCCTTTTGCTCAACCGTTGATGCCACATTTGATGATATAAGAGACCCTTTTGGTGAAGCCGGCCTTCCTCTCTTTGCTTGCCTTTATCGTTTTCGTTGAAAGCTCAGTCATTAGTTGGTTGTGGGCTTGTTTTGATAAAGGTTACCATTGACTCTCCTTTCATGGTTGGCCTTTTGCTTTCCTCCCTCTTAGGCTGTGCACTTTTCTAACAAGCAAGTTATCTTTCCACATTACTTACCTTGGACACGAGGGCATCAAGGTTTTGAGGCTCAGTAGTGCCAACGTAGGTAGTAATATAAGGATCTAAGTTGGTATCACCTACTTAAACTGCTACCTGCTCACTTAACTTTTCTGGGCATTGTAAGCTTAAACTCCTCCACCTCAAAATGAAGTCATTCACACTTTGATTTGGCTCTAGCATGTATCGGCAAAGTTTATTATGAAAAGCTTCGTTTTAAACTCATAAATTGAGACAGGAATGCCCTTTAGAGGTCATTCCAAGTATGTAGTGACCCAGGCTAAAGCTAAGTATACCATGTAAAAGATAGCCCTTGAAGGGACTATACAAGTTGCCTAATTACTAATGCATCATTCAAGGCCATTACACCACACACTGAGTAGAAATCAGCCAAATGTTCAAAAGGCAACCCATTTATTCCATCAAAATTCTCAAACTTTGCCTTTTGGTAACCTTTGGGGAACAAAACAGAATAATAATGACTTAGATACAGGTTCTTGTATCCCAACATTAGGGCACTCATGCCTGGTTAGTGCTCTTTGATTCCTTGGGCTATCAGGCCCTTGATATCTTACAGAGTGATAACAGCATTGCTATTGTCAACCTCATTAGTTTTTTGCATGCTCTTTGTTTTCCAATTGAGTAGTGAGATTAGCAAGTTTGGCCTCTTTTTGGAAGCAAGGTTCCTTTGTAGCTCTTGTATTTGTTCGTTGAGGATTGGAGTGCTGGTCAGTAGGGTTGGCATGTTTTTAGCCTAATCATTCTTGATAATTTGGCCTCGTGGGATGACAACCGATGACTCCTCTTCTTGGAAGAGAGTTCTGAGGTCATAAAAGGTAGGACTTGTAAGCTCATCTTATTCTTTAGGTTGGTCCTTGCCTAGGCTGAGGGAGGCCATTGAAGATTGTATGGTCACCTTAGCATATGTTAATGCTTTGGTCCTTGATCTCATGATCAAGCCCTTATAGACTTATGAATTTGACCCCTTCTGAGGTTAAATCACTTTCACTTGCAATGTCCCCCTACCTTTTGTAGGAGCATGATGAGGGATACCTTCCTTGACCTACAAAGGTCTTGGCACCATACTAGGTCTGCTTGAGATTAAAAGTTTGATAAATTTAACCTTCGAAGTTTTAGGTGTTGTTTCCTGCTCTAAGTAGGAGGTTATCATTACCTCAACTATAGGAATATCAATGTGGATTGTCCCCATAAAAATCCACATTATAGAGTGGACTTAAGGAACCCCTTTGACTCCCGAGGTTCCTTTCTCAAATGGATTATAGGGGCTCTTCAAGGTTTAGGGTTTTCTGCTTGGCTTTGTCGTCTTCTTAGTGGATGTAGGGACCCAAGTCTTCATTGGGCCTGAGAAAGGATCTCAAACTTATTGCGCTTCCAATTCTTGATCACTTTCTTCATATGCAGCTTGTCAGCCTTAGAGGTAGGCCTACTTGCCCTTTCAAGACCCCTAAGTCGTTCCATTGAATTTGGCAATGGACACTCAGCAAATATGGATCGTGGCCCTACTGTGAAAACCATTTGGACGTTCCTCCTTGCCATAAGCATCTCGTGCTTGAACATAATGGCGAGGGGAAGCTCTTTGAAATCAATGGTAACTTGAGGTGCCGTTTTATGCAAAAATCACACAAAAACAAAAGTTGGAGAAAGAAAGAAAATAATAAACATTAGCCAATATAAAAAAATTGGAGATGAAAAAGAAAATAAGGTCCCACTGAGTATGTCAAAATTTATATTGAGCAAAAATAAATAAATATAAATGAACAACATAACTTTTCGCCATACAAAAGTGTATATTGGTTTATTTTTAATATGATCCTATTCAAGAGGATATACCTCCTTAATTATGCCTCCCCTCTCGAGAGGCCACCTTTTGATTTCGACTCATTCTATTTTAATTTTGTTTTTATCTTGTATTAATAAGGCTTTATATAATTTAGATCGATGTTCATCATTGTTTTGATGTCGAGTCCCCCGTTTCCAACACTTCATTGCATCAAACAGTAGCCATACAAGTACATTCTGGGAAGGGTACCATACGTACACATTTTTCTTGTACAGTTTAGGGAACAGATTATAATAGCCCGACCCTAAATCATGTTTATTTATTTAATTAAGCCATGTTATTAAGTTTTTCACATTTATTTATCTCATTTAATCATCGCGGTTGGGAGAATTCATTTGGGGCTCCACTTTGCAATTCGAGTTTCATTTGTCGAAAATCTTTGAGAAAATCGATAGTAGGCCTCGATATTTATGATTTAAAAGATTCAATTATTTTTCATAACATTACAAAAATTTAATTTCAAGTTATGCAAAAATTTTATCGCAACACAGTGTTTTATTTCCAAGCCCAATTCATTTGGGCCTAATTTGAAACCCAACAAGTTGGTATGATTGAATTTGGCTAATTACCATCATTTATGCCTAATTATAAATAACAAAAATCTACTTTTTGGAGGCTTATTCTCAACCAAGTAAATCAAGCAAGGCAAAAACAAAATATATATGCCAACCAAATTTTTAAGATAAGTATGCAAATCATTTTTTTTTCCCCCTTCCATACAAGCAAAAGCTAGCCGTCCTCTCTTCTCTCTCTCCTCTCCATGGCTACCCCTCCCATTTTGCTACTACTGTTGGGTGGTTCTGCCACCAACCACCACCTTCTGGCCACCAAGATAGCCACCTGTTGCCACCTCATCTACTACCAGCCACCCGCCATATCCCCACACCCTTCAAGCATCATTCACACCTCCTTTTTCAAGCATCAAGTGAGTAAACTCCAATCCCTATCATGCTGATTTTTGATTCTTAATCTTATTTTTGTTATTTTTTATTATTGATCATGCAATTTTGATAAATATGAGAGGTATCTTTGAAGTGTTTAAGTAGTGATTAAGCATAAAAGCATGTGAGAGTTGAGATTGTTCATGATCATGCTATAGTTTAAGTTTGAAGTGATGGATTTGGATCATTTTGTATTTGATTTGATAATCTTTATCATCATAAATGGTTATGGTAATGTTGGTGTGGATTTGGATGAGCTAAAGAGTGATTTTAGTGGGGGTTTATGTCAAGAAAAGATTGCAATATGGGCTGTTATGCTGCAAACAGACCCCAAACATAGGGGTGAGTTTATGAATAAATTGGTATTTCATGGGACATGGGAAAATTATAATTTTTAGTGGGTTGATAGCTCAATGAGCTAAATTTCAATGGGCTTTAGAATTACTCAATTTTAAGTTGTGTAGACAAAGTTATGGGCACTTTACTAAAGACTACGCAGAATACATCAAAACTGGGAGCAGTTTTAAATAGTGGACTTTACGAAAAAACTGGTATTAATTGGCTCATTGAAAATTTGTGATTTTTGGTGTGTGGATATATCAATGAGTTAGCTTTCACATGCATTTTTAATCGCCTTAATCCGAGTTCTGCGGAAAAAGTTTTGGTTGTTTTGCTACGACTGCATAGATTAAACTGAAATTGTGCACATCTGTGTTCTACCCTAATTGTGGGGACCTTACGATGTGAATCATGCTTTGTGTCCTAAATAAACATTTTTGTGGACATTATGAGCTTTTCATATTGGGATTTTACATCTTATTTGGAGGTCGGGAGTGAAAGATATGGATTTTCTAATGCATACCATCAAACGGTAACATGAGTCAATACAGAAATCGTGACATTTGGTAATATTTTTAGACGTTTCTATATAATTATGGGTATTGCAAGGAAATTACAAAGTGTAGTGAGTTCAACAAGTGTGATTATGCATAGAAGCTTACTTGGGTTGAAAACCAAGTTAAATGAGCATGAAAATGAAATTTGAGAAGTGGGCTCAGTAATGACTCAAATTAGTTTCTATTGGATGAACTGAGGTTATTTGAGCTTTTATGAACCTTACAACACCCCTCATGGCATTGAACCTTCTATTATCTACTTCAGAGGCATTAACCATTCTATTATCCATTTCAGAAGCATCACACTTTCTATTATCCATTTCAGAAATATCAAAAACCTATATTTCATTTATATCAATTTAAATCTTTTCATTATCACCTCAGTCATTTCCATTTAGTCTATTTTGCTTCAATTTGTTATAATTCAAGTTCAATAACCCTAATTGATTCAGTTCATTTTGGCTTAAGTTGTCTTATATTGCATTATTGGAATTGTAGAAGTCTTTTTTAATAAATCAATTACCATTAAAGTTACAAATTATGTCAGTGAATATGGTTTACTAACTACATTTACCTATAATTACATTTCTTTAGCAGAATCGGGGCCTAGTCTATCGTTTCTATTGTGCATAAGTATTATCAAGTGAAATATCATTTTAAAGGCTTTAGGTACGTCCATTGCCTGTATCTTTAGAAATTCGAGTGTATTTATCAACGTTATCATGTTTTGGTGAGTACATCAATGAATCAGGCTACACAGTGATTTATCAGTTAATTAGTAACCCCGTCAGTTATAATCTATAAGGCATTCGCCCTTGAGTTACCCGCGCGACTTCAGGCCAGGTCTCCGATCGGCTTAGCAGGTGTACACCTATCCATAGATCGTAACAGTGTCAAGGAATTCACTATCAGATAATAACTAGCAATGCAGTTTCACATTCATCTCTTTCACTGTTTTAACGTAAAATGAATTGGAAAGTAGGCCCAACCAGTGTTTCAATGATCATTTAACAATTCAGGAATGCATGTACTGAGCTTCGGCTCACAGTTCGAAATGTTTTTCATGTTTTGTTTTAGGCAAATGCTCAGAGAATTGCCATCATGCTAGCAAGCAGCGGAAGAGGATAAGTTAAGCAAGGAAATCTGTATGAGTCAGCGGTGATACAGGATATGCATACTTTAAAGCTATATTTTGAATTCTTCGGTATATGAGGATGTAGATTACATGGTGAATTATCTTACTATAGTTTATAAACCTTACATTGGTTAACACTTGATTATGAACGGATGATCATGTGTGAATGTGCATGGTTGAGGTTATGCTTAACTATGTTATTCCAGGACACATACTTCAAGCCTTGTCCTTTGGGACGGCGGTAACGCCCCTATCATTATCATATTACGATTGAGTGATTTATTAAGGAGAATATAAACAGTAAAACATGTTTAATTTGGAGGCGTTACAAATTTGGTATCAGAGCTCGGTTGACATTTTCTTTATGGGATGTGAAATATGGAGTTAAGATACTGAGAAAGTTGGTTAGTGAAGAATGAAGATTATTATGATATCATTGGAGATTTATGAGACTGGTAATGTCTGCTTGTCTCACACATATTCTACTTGTATATTCTTCTTTGTCAGATGGATCTATATAAAGTATATATATAGTTTGATCTCAAGCAGTAGATTTGACGGAGATTTTGAATAACAAGTTAAAGGTGCTCCAATGCATTTGGATATGTATGACCATATGAGCCACCCATCTAAATGGTATGTCATCCTTTAGCTAGAGTTATTTATTTTTGGGATGCAAACCCTTGTACTCCGGGTGTGTAGCCTATAGAGTTGTAGTCTTCGCTGTGTAGCCGTTGAGCTTGATTTGATATCCTTTTATACTTCTATTTAATGTAGGGGATGTGATGCAAGGCTTTAAGCGTGAAAATGGCCAGTTCACAGGTGAAACTCTGTTCGTTTCGCCCCAAAAATTTCTGAATCACTAACACTCATAGCCCTAGGGTTGGGGGCTATTACAGATATGTCCTATGAAGGGCTCTTGACTCATTTTGAGGTTAAATGCATAGGGAAAACTACATGTAGGCAGATTACACAAGTTCAATCAACTTGGCAGTTTTGATTAGTGCACAAGGTCTGACTTTGAGGTAACTTTTGTCCACGATCAATATGATTTATCTAGGGATTTTTTTGTCCTAAGTTTATGGTTAGGGAGATGTCTTTCATATGAAACAAGTTTCAAGTGGATTAGAGGTCATTTAATCATTCAAAACTATTAGAGAAGTCAAGTCTGCAAAGTTGGCAGAATCTTAATGCATAAGGTCTGAGTTTAGTCCACCTGTAGCCTATGCATTCCATCAGGTAGAGATGTTTTAGTTAGCCTATGTCAAAGAACAAAAAGTAAGCTTTCCAATGACCTATGTTGCAACACATTTGGAAACCAGTGGTCAATGAAATTCAGCCTAGAAGTCTGATGGTTCAGACTGTTCAAGTCAGTGGGTACCTGTAACTTTGAGGTTATATTTCCTCATTATATGGGTGTCATTTTGTGCGTTTCTTGGATCCAAGTGGCAACTACTTCAACATGCTTTAATGATTGTAGAAATATTTTCTTCTGTAGCCCAAGGATTCCATCTAAGCGAGCTATAAGGGGTTCTTGATGTAGTATCCCCTGAATTGTAAGATTTAGAAAGGCTTACTCTGTTATACATAAGTTCTGAAACCATTGACTACCGACCATTCCATATAAGAGAAACCAAGGGCACTTTAGAGAGACATTTAGCTTCAATTCACTACAATTCAAGATTTGCTTAAATTGCCCAAACTCTTATAAGCAGTCCATTGACTCCACCTCTATTTGTGAAGTAGACATTACTCTAGAAAATATTTCACTGCACCTTCTGGTGATATACCATCTACCATTGTCCTTATTGAATTATCAACTGTTGGATACTCCTCACTTTGACCAGGGGCTTCATCTTTTTGTCTTCATAGCATCTCCCCATCCAATTGCATCATCATTCACTCTCATGTTACATCTTCATCAGTCTAACCTTTCCCTATTTTTAAGAGCCCAATTGCTGCTAGTAGCTGGTTTATGATTGGGCTGCACCCGTGTCAATAGATAATAATTTTGTAGCACGCCTGAACAGAAGGTAGATCTTAACTACACTTTGTATAAGGGTTGATTGTTGTCTAACTTGTGAAATCCATTGTTAAGGGAAACGCGATGTGTCTACCCTTTTTGGCTGATTCAACCTCAGCTTTCTATTGAAGATCACTTTCATAAAGCTTAAGTTGGATAATCAAAATCTTTGTCATGCATCTGGATTGTATCAGTGAGAAATTTTGATGGGTTACTGCCCCTTGGAAAAATATCTTCAGCTGATTCATACTAAAGGACTCTAGAGTAAAAAGTATGACCCAATGGAACCTTAAGAATGGATTCGAGGAGTGGAGAAAGTTTCCACTATAATAGAGGTTCCAAGAGATAAAAGGGTGAACATTGAAACATTTTATCTAACTGGTGAAACCAATATTTAGTGGAACACTGTTAAAAATAGGCTCTTAGGGTTTGGTTTCACTTGGAGCAGATTTATGGAAGAATTAACCACAACGCACCTGAGGGTCGAGTGGAAACTAACGAGTGCATGTGGTGCGGTAGCCAAGAGCACCTCATTGCTGCCTATTCCCAAAGACTAAAGGCTATAGGAAGGACTCCCACCTCCAAGGCCCGCACCAGTAGGAAGGTCGTTTGTGTTGAGCAAGAAGGATACTGCCACCTCTGGTGTGGTAGTTACTGGAACTCTCCTTTAATTTTGAAACCATTTTGTATATTGATTGATTCAGTTGCCACTCATTCATTTATATCCACTCAATCTGCCATACAACTGAACCTTGAGAATAAGGAGGTAGAAATCAATTATGAAATCAAGCTATCCAACGACTCTAGAGTTGAGTGTTCTACCTGTCATGAACATGTGTTCATCACAGTTGGTGGGATAATATTCCTTGGAGTTCCGATTCATTTTGACTTATCAGACTTTGATATCATTCCAGAAATGAGCTGGTTGTGCACTTATGAGGTCATGATAGATTGTGATTACCCTAAGGATATTTCAAGAGATGAACAAGGGAGAGAAATATGTTTCATGGGCAAAGAAAGGACAAATCTTGTCCTTTAAATTCTGTTATGAAAACCAATGAGCTCTTATGTCAAGAATATATTATGTATTGGTGTTATGCTAGTAACATTTAACCGAAGGAAGAAAAAGCAGAAGATATCGCTATAGCTTGTGAATTTAGAGATGTTTTCCTGAAAAGTTACCGAGACTACTCCTCAAAGAGAAATTGATATTGAGATTGAATTAATCCCTGATGCTCAACCTATCTCTAAAACCCCGTATCGTATGGCCCCAATTGAGCTTAAAGAACTGAAGATTCAGTTAGAGAAGTCATTACAAAAGGGATTTATCATACCACGCGTGTCACCAAGGGGTGCCCCAATTCTATTTGCAAAGAAGAAGAATGGAATATGGAGGTTATGTATTAATTACAGAGAGCTGAACAAGATCACTATAAAAAAACACATACCCATCGCCTTAAATAGATTACTTACTTGATCAACTGCAGGGGAGTAGGAGTCTTTTCTAAGATTGCTTTGAGGTCAGGGTACCATCAACTTAGGATTATACCTGAAGATGTTCCCAAAACCACACCAAGGACCATGTTTGGGTCACTATGAATTCACTGTGATGCCTTTTTGTCTAATCAATGGCCTCGTGATGAACGATGAATTCATCACATTTTACACGCCTCTTTCACCCACTTTTAGCTCGTATAATAACTTAATTCTTAGGATTTTTACTTATTTTATTTATATTTTGTAGGAAATAACTCAAAATCAAGCAAACGTCGCAAAAAGGGACGAAGACGGGACAAAACAGCGAAACCCGACGAAAACCGGCAAAAGGGGGCAAAACCGGGGGAAAACGGGCCACCGTGCCACGTGGCACGATGTGGCCGTGCCACGTGGAACGGCCTGGCACGGTCGTGCCTCTCCCCCAGTTTCGCCGTCTGCTTGGGTTTTCTATTTAAAGTCTGTTCGGGCGTTTGCTCGGGGGTCGCTTGGGGGTTCTTCCAGGCGATTTTTAGGGTAGTTTAGTTTACGTTTTTAGCGAATAAAAACTCCATTAAGGGAGATTAGTTTAGGATTGAAGATTGTATTCTTGGATTCAACCTTTGGATTTCAAGTTCCTTCATCAATTCAAGGCTAAGTTTTCTCCGCTTTTATCTCTCTAGTTTTTGTGTTCTTGTTATTCATATTTTGTTGGTTTCAATTCTTGTATTTGTTTTGTTTGATTTAAATGTTTAATTTCATTGTTAATTTATGTTGTTTAGTTGTTTAAATTCGTTTTATTTCATTCCCTTCGTTTTGTTCTTCAAGTTTATGTTCTTGCTGGATAGTTTAGGTTTTCATGCGTTTTTCATGTTTTGTTGGTAGATTGTGTTGCCTTGGATTGTGATTAGCCTCTTGATGGCTAATTAATCTTGTATTTGGCCTAACTATACCCAATCTATGCTTAGAACCTAGAGTTTTCCTTCATACGCGCCAAGTGTTCGATGAAATGCCTGAGAGGGTTTTCATCTATATTTTTGGGCAATTGACTTATGCTTAGAGGTGAGGTCAATTTGCTAGTGTGGGAGGGGGAATGGCCGAGTTTGGGACACGAAAGTAATATTCGAATCGAGCCAGGTCCGGGGTTGCTAGTTTTGTGGTCTAATTCGCCTAACCCCACGAAAGTAGTTGGTTACACGAGTTAGACTAGCTCATGACCCTTGAGAGAGGGCTTGGGTGGTCTTTGATGGTGCAACCGACCATCTCTTGTTCATAGTGTGGTTCGGGTAGGTTAGGACTCATCTTGGTTAGTTGGTTCATCCATTGGTAAAATCACAACTCCAAGTCGCTTGTTTCTGTGTTTGTAGCGTAGTTTAGCTCCCCACTCCTTCACCCTTCGATCCTGCCTAGCTCGAGACGCTTTAGCAAGCCCTGGTAGTTGGAAACACAATTCCCTGCGGACAACACCCCAAGTACTCAACGATACACCTTGCACTTGGGGTTTATAAATATTAAAACTTTTTCTTGCAACAAGTTTTTGGCGCCGTTGCCGGGGAATTGGCGTTTTTCAATATTGGGATTTACTTCAGCATTCAAGGCTAGGCCTTTAGAAAATCCAAAAAAAAATCAAAAATTTCAAAAATTTCAAAAAAAAAAAAATATGTCTCTTTCTCACTTCCCTCAACATGAGCACGAATTGTTTTGGCGATACTATGATAGATTATATGCTTTTCTTGCTCATTGTGGTTATTGCCTAGAAAAGTGAGAAATTTTGAATATGGTCTATGAGGGTGTGACTTGTGAGACCCATGCTCTTTTGGAGCATTGGGATTTCTGTGCTCGAAATGTTGATGAAGCTTGGGAATTACTTAAGTGGTTGGCTATGGATACTTATGAATTTGAGACTAGTCAATTTACTTCATCCACCCTATCCCCCTGCGTTCCTAATTATACACCTCTTGCATGTGAGATCTACCATTGTTCTGACCATGACAGTGTTTCTTGTCCCTATCGTATTTCTGCTGATGGTTTTGCTAGAATTTCTAGTATGATAGAGGCCATGAACAAGCAACAAGTTGAGTTTGCTGAGTTTGTTAATAAACTACGGGAGTATGACCTATCACCTGAGACTGACCCTAGTTCTAGTGCTCCTAGACTTGATGTCAATCTGTGTGATGATGGTATGTCTTTTCCTCCTCTAGAGTCCGGACTAGAGGACGTGCTCAACCCTCCCTTACCTACTCTATCTCTTGTTGCTCCATCCCTACCTAGCCCCTTTAAGGACAACACTATGACCTATCATGATCCACCTTTCCCTTTAGCTCAGTCGACGGAGTTCGAGGTAGGTGCGACATTTTGTGTTGGTGCTAGTATCGGTGGGGATGATTTCTGTCTTGAGTCAGACGGTACTTGTAGTGAGGTGCAGGATCTCGATGAGGTTCTCGAGGGAGAGTCCTGTGGGAATGCTGTGACTGTAGTTTCATCTAGTCCTAATCTTACTAACCATGTATCCCTCAACCCCCTTGATATTTCTCATGCTTCTTCATGTTCACTACCCTCCCCTTCCCCTCAGTATTATGACCTCTCATCGATCGATTCTCTTGCGATGCTCAAGGGGAATGTGGTTGACTGTTCTGAGTCTCTAGGTACTTTTAGAGGGTATGACCCCCTCCTTGATCCTTATCATCTATACCTAGAGGGCATGCCTGGAGAAATCCCGTTGACTATTGCATTTGATTATTCTGCTAATTTCTCATAGGTATTTGGTAAGTTTAAGAGGGCACTAACTTTGTTTGCTCCATCTTTACCAGTGTTCTCTTACTCACACCATTCTAAGCTGCATGCAGCAATACATGATAAGCTCCTACGAGCTTTGACTGCATCCAAGCTGACGACTCGCATCTTGAGCGGCAAGGAGTGGCTGATGCTCCTTAAGTCATCATGGCATAGTTTGAGTACATTCAGTACCCAACCTGGTATAATCGTTCTCACTCTTCTCTTCCCCCTTCTTTTTATTTTTCTTTTCTTTTCTTTTTTGTTTTTGTTTAGTTGTGAATATTTGGATTGTGTTTTTGGTTGGTGATCATCTTGTGGTGAAATGTGGATGTTGCTGAGCCATTATTGGCCATGATCACTATTTTTGTGTTTTTGTGGATTTTTTTATTTTGTTGTGATTGATGGTGTTGTTGGGTTGGTTTATACATGTTTTTGGCGGTGTTAGTTTGTATATATGTGTGATCGTATTGTTGTTTTGGGTGAGATTGTGTTTTTTTTTTTGGGGGGGAGCTTGGTAGCCTGCGTATATTTTGTGCATGTTTGGTGTCGTTGTGTGTGTTTATTTTGTTTTGCGTGCCTTTTGTTTGATTTTTTGTTTTCTTTTATTTTTGTATATTTTTGTGTGTTGGTGATGACTCACGGCTCTCAATGAGGATATTGTGAGATTTAGGTGTGGGGGTGGGGTCATCTCCCTTTTTCTTCTTATTTTTGTGAAAATTTTTCATTTTTGTGCAAATTTTTCAACTTTTCCCCTTTTTGTATAAATTTTTCTTTTCCTTTTGAATTTAGGGGAGATTTGTACTGTTTAGATCGGTCTTAATCTCCAGTACCTTAACTATTAGCTCGTATATAAGTATAATGTGCATGATAGATGTTCATCCCCAGTCTGTCGTTTTAGGTCTCAGTTCAAACCCCAACAGTCCATTGTAATTTTGCAATCCAGTCCTGATTTATGTATTATCATTATCCTACGTTCTTAGTCTTCAATGATTGACTCCCCCACTTGTCTACTGCACAGCTCCCTTTATATGTGCTGGCGCCCCCATTTTCCAAAACAAAAGCAAAAACAAACAAATTCAAGCGCTACTGGGTGTATCGCTTTGAGGCGTGGCATGAGTTTGTATTGAAAAAAATAATGGAAAGAAAAAAAAAGTGGGGAAGAAAAGAGTTGGAAATGACAAGTACCCATTTGAGGCATGCACTACTGGGTGTTACCCTTTGAGGCAATACTGCTACTGGGGAAGCTTCCCTTCCATGCTAGCCATTCGAAAAGGTAGCTTGTGTCAGCTGCGTGGGATTGAGTTTGGTTTTGATAGGCTTAGTTTTAGGGTGATGATGCACTTGCACACAGGCACCAGGATGGATTCATTATTTTCATGCGTCGTATGGTGAAAAGCTGATGTCTGAATGCCATTCTTTGGGATGATGTGTCCTGAAATGCATATAATGCTTGTGTACAGACTGGTACTTGAGTTACTAGGGGGTTTTGGTTGATCCGAACGTGTACAGTTCACCCTGATGTATATATTTCGTTTTGTCATTTTCATTTTTCGATTTTTGTTTCTCTTTTCTTTGTTTTTCCTTTTTGAAATTTTGTGGATATATCTCCTGCAAACCCTGACGAGACCTTACTCGTCCACTTGGGGTGACCAAGGGGTTTAAAGGGCTTATTGCATACGCTAAATGCAACTGTGATTCCTTCGAAAGTGAGTTAGTTGTTTACTTTAGTTTTTCTTTTATTTTGCTCGAGGACGAGCAAAAGATAGGTGTAGGCGTGTGATGCATGATGAATTCATCACATTTTACGTGCCTCTTTCACCCACTTTTAGCTCGTATAATAACTTAATTCTTAGGATTTTTACTTGTTTTATTTATATTTTGTAGGAAATAATACAAAATCAAGCAAACGTCGCAAAAAGAGATGAAGACGGTATAAAACAGCGAAAACCGACGAAAACCGGCAAAAGGGGGCAAAATCGGGGGAAAACGGGCCACCGTGCCACGTGGTACGGTCGTGCCTCTCCCCCAGTTTCGTCGTCTGCTCGGGTTTTCTATTTAAAGCCCGTTCGGGCGCTTGCTCGGGGGTCGCTCGGGGGTTCTTTCAGGCGATTTTTAGGGTAGTTTAATCTAGGTTTTTAGCGAATAAAAACTCCATTAAGGGAGATTAGTTTAGGATTGAAGATTGTATTCTTGGATTCAACCTTTGGATTTCAAGTTCCTTCATCAATTCAAGATTAAGGTTTCTCCTCTTTTATCTCTCTAGTTTTTATGTTCTTGTTATTTATGTTTTGCTGGTTTTAATTCTTGTATTTGTTTTGTTTGATTTATATGTTTAATTTCATTGTTAATTTATGTTGTTTAGTTGTTTAAATTCGTTTTATTTCATTCCCTTCGTTTTGTTCTTCAAGTTTATGTTCTTGTTGGTTAGTTTAGGTTTTCACGCGTTTTTCATGTTTTGTTGGTAGATTGTATTGGCTTGGATTGTGATTAGCCTCTTGATAGCTAATTAATCTTGTATTTGGCCTAACCATACCCAATCTATGCTTAGAACCTTGAGTTTTCCTTCACGCCCGCCAAGTGTTCGATGAAATGCCTGAGAGGTTTTTCATCCATATTTTTGGGCGATTGACTTATGCTGAGAGGTGAGGTCAATTTGCTAGTGTGAGAGAGGGAATAGCCGAGTTCGGGACACGAAAGTAGTATCCGAATCGAGTTAGGTCTGGGGTTGCTAGTTTTGTGGTCTAATTCGCCTAACCCCACGAAAGTAGGTGGTTACACGAGTTAGACCAGCTCATGACCCTTGAGAGAGGGCTTGGGTGGTCTTTGATGGTGCAACCGACCATTTCTTGTTCATAGTGTGGTTCAGGTAGGTTAGGACTCGTCTTGGTTAGTTGGTTCATCCATTGGTAAAATCACAACTCCAATTCGCTTGTTTCTGTGTTTGTAGTGTAGTTTAGCTCCCCACTCCTTCACCCTTCGATCCTGCCTAGCTCGAGACGCTTTAGCTAGCCCTGGCAGTTGGAAACACAATTCCCTGAGGACGACACCCCCAGTACTCAACGATACACCTTGCACTTGGGGTTTATAAATATTAAAACTTTTTCTTGCAACACCTCGCAACCTTTACAGATTTTGTGAATAGAGTTTCAGACCATATCTACACAAGTTATGGTGGTATATATAAAAGATGTCTTGAAATACTCCAAGGACAAAGATGAGCATACTGTTTATTTGAGGACAGTATTGTAGACCTTGGAGGAACATCAATTACATAGCAAATATAAGAAGTGTGAGCGTTGGTTAGAAGCATTGGTATTTTTGGAACATATGGTGTTAAAGAAAGGGATTAAGGTTGATTTGCAAAAGGGTGAAAGCAGTGATAAAGTGTCCAACATCCACCAATGCACTGAGACTAGAAACTGTTTGAGTTTAGTAGGGAATTACCGAGTTCAGAAAGGATTTGTCAAATATTGTTTTCCTTGACCAATTTGTTGAAGCAGGCTACAAAGTTAGTAAGAAGATATAGTGGTACCTTATCCCCCCAATAGTTCAAGTCTTATGGGTGGTACCTTACCCATAATCCAGGTGCACTGAGAATTTGAAAACATTACTTATAAGGTGTACCTTGTGCAATCTATACTGACCATCAGAGTCTGAAGTACATCTTCACTCATAAGAAGCTCAATCTACATGAAACATTAGTTGTGGTAGATCCAATGTTAACCAAGAAAGGGAAATGTTGTGGCCTATGCCTTGAATAGGAAGGCACAACATACTGTGAACACTGTAGTGATTGCTCAACTGAATTTCTTAAGAGAGCTTGAGGACTTGCACATTCAATTACTGTCACACTAGAAGGCAAATATTCAATTGCTGGCACTTACCTTATAGCCCTCCCTAATGGAGGAACCTAGAGTGAATCAGGATAGCAATCCTAAGCTCCAAAGAATAAAACAAAATCTTAAGAAAGCAGATCTTAGAGGAAGCTCATAACACTCGCTATTCGGTGCATTCAGGGGGCACCAATATGTACACAGATCTGAGGTAATATTTTTGTGAAACAATATGAGAAGAGAAATTGTAAAATATATGGATAAAGGTCTGATTTGCCAAAAGGCCAATGCAGAACACCAGCGCCCCGTAGGTGAATTGAGACCTTTAGAAATTCCCACTTGGAACTAAGATTCAATTTTAATGGACTTTGTCATGGGATTCTCTCAGATATAGTGTCTGATAGAGATCAGAGGTTGCAAACCTGTTTTGGCAAACACTTCAAAGAGCCTTTAGAACTAGCTTGAACTTTAGCAGTTCTTATCATCCTGAAACAGATGGGCAAGCATCTAAAAATATCAATGGATCCAACTCTTCTGAGTTGTAGCCTGTAGTACTTCATGACCAACGACCAACATTTGCATTTGAAGAAAGTATGGAACTCAAAGTGGTCAATGTTGTGATAGCATTAGTAGAGAATCCTACATGAAACATCAGGATAAAATGACGGCCGACATTGATAACAAAATCATCTTTTGAGTCATGAAGATCTTCTTTAGTATTCAATAAGGCGGCATATCTTAGAAGACTCTTGAAAGCATACCATTGAAACCGACAGACAAGCTATGTTGATAAAAGAAAGAGATTCCTGGAATTTTCGGTATATGATAAAGTTTTTCAGAAAGTCTCACTAACTAAGAGTGTAAGGAGGTTGCACTGCGACCTAAGTTGAGGCCAAGATCTTTTGGACCATATCAGTTTGTTGAAAGGTCGAATTTCATAACTTGTCTACCAGATCTGCCTATATAACTCAAACATTTACATAACATGTTCCGTGTTCCTTACCTTATAACTCAGGTAGCACATTTCAGATCCTGACCATGCTGTCATAATCAAATCCATTATAGTCATTGAGGGTCTTGGGTTTCAAGAGCATCCAATTCAGATATTGGATCACAGGATTAAGCAGTTAAGTATCAAATAGATACCTTAAATCAAATTGCCTTGGGCAAATCATACCCCCCAGAAGCTACTTCGGAAACTGAGCAAAAAGTGAAAGCCAAGTACTCATATTTATTTGAAATCACCTTGCATGATAGTCAAAGTTCATAATTTCGAGGACGAAACTCTTTAAGGGGGAAGGCTGTAATAGCCCGACTCTAAATCATGTTTATTTTTTTAATTAAGCCATGTTATTAATTTTTTCACATTTATTTATCTCATTTAATCATCTCGGTTGGGAGAATTCATTTGGGGCTCCACTTTGCAATTCGAGTTTCATTTACCGAAAATCTTTGGAAAAATCGATAGTAGGCCTCGATATTTATAATTCAAAAGATACAATTATTTTTCATAACATTACAAAAATTTAATTTCGAGTTATGCAAAAATTTTATCGCAACACAGTGTTTTATTTCTAAGCCCAATTCATTTGGGCCCAATTTGAAACCCAACAAGTTGGTATGATTGAATTTGGCTAATTACCATCATTTATGCCTAATTATAAATAACAAAAATCTACTTTTTGCAGGCTTATTCTCAGCCAAGTAAATCAAGCAAGGCAAAAACAAAATATATATGCCAGCCAAGTATTTAAGATAAGTATGCAAATCATTTTTTTTCCCTTCCACACAAGCAAAGGCTAGCCATCCTCTCTTTTCTCCGTGGCTACCCCTCCCATTTTGCTGCTACTATTGGGTGGTTCTGCCACCAACCACCACCTTCTGGCCACCAAGACAGCCACCTGTCGCCACCCCCATCTGCTGCCAGCCACCAGCCACATCCCCACACCCTTCAAGCATCATTCACACCTCCTTTTTCAAGCATCAAGTGAGTAAACTCCAATCTCTATCATGCTGATTTTTGATTCTTAATCTTGTTTTTGTTGGTTTTTATTGTTGATCATGCCATTTTGATAAGAATAAGAGCTATCTTTGAAGTGTTTAAGTGGTGATTAAGCATAAAAGCATGTGAGAGTTGAGATTGTTCATGATCATGCTATAGTTTAAGTTTGAAGTGATTGATTTGCATATTTTGGATTTGATTTGGTAATCTTTATCATCATAAATGATTATGGCAATGTTGGTGTGGATTTGGATGAGCTAAAGAGTGATTTTTGTGGGGGTCTGTGTCAAGAAAAGATTGCAATATGGGTTGTTATGCTGTAAACAGACCCCAAAACAGGGGTCAATTTATGAATAAACTGGTATTTGGTGGGACATGGGAAAATTATGATTTTTGGTGGGCTGATATCTCAATGAGTTAACTTTCAATGGGATTTAGAATTACTCAATTTCTAGTTGTGTAGACAAAGCTATGGGCACTTTACTGAAGACTGCGCAGAATACATCGAAACTGGGGACAATTTTGAACAGTGGACTTTACGAACAAACTGGTATTGATTGGCTCATTAACAATTTGTGATTTTTTGTGTGTGGATATATCAATGAGATAACAAGTTAACTTTCACATGCATTTTTAATCGCCTTAATATGAGTTCTGTGGAAAACGTTATGGTCATTTTGCTACGACTGTGCAGATTGAACTGAAATTGTGCACGTCTGTATTCTACCCTAATTTTAGAGACCTTACTATATGAATCATGCTTTGTGTCCTAAATAGCAGTTTTTGTGGACATTATAAGCTTTCCATATTGGGGTTTTATATCTTATTTGGAGGTTGAGAGGGGAAGATATAGATTTTCTAATGCGCACCATCAAACGGTAACATGAGTGGCTACAGAAATCATGACATTTTGCAATATTTTCAGAAGTTTCTATATAATTATGGGTATTGCAAGGAAATTACAATGTATAGTGAGTTCAACAAGTGTGATTGTGTATAGAAGCTTACTTGGGTTGAAAACCAAGTTAAATGAGCATGAAAATGAAGTTTGAGAAGTGGGCTCAGTAATGACTCAAATTAGTGTCTATTGGATCAACTGAGGTTATTTGAGCTTTTATGAACCTTACAACACCCCTCATGGCATTGAACCTTCTATTATCCATTTCAGAGGCATTAACCATTCTATTATCCATTTCAAAAGCATCACACTTTCCATTATCCATTTCAGAAATATCAGAAACCCATATTTCATTTATATCAATTTAAATCTTTTCATTATCACCTCAATCATTTCCATTTGGTCTATTTTGCTTCAATTGATTGTATTTCAAGTTCAATAACCCTAACTAGTTCAGTTCATTTTGGTTTAACTTATCTTATATTGCATTATTGGAATTGTAGAAGTCTTTTTTAATAAATCAATTTCCATTAAAGTTACAAATTATGTTAGTGAATATGGTTTGCTAACTACATTTACCTATAATTACATGTCTTTAGCAGAATCGGGGCCTAGTCTATCGTTTCCATTGCGCACAAGTATTATCAAGTGAAATATCATTTTAAAGACTTCAGGTACGTCCATTGCCTGTATATTTAGAAATCCGAGTGTATTTATCAACATTATCATGTTTTGCTAAGTACATCATTGAATCAGTTTGCACAGTGATTTATCAGTTAATTAGTGACCCCGTCAGTTATCATCTATAGGACATTCGCCCTCGAGTTACCCGCGCGGCTTTAGGCCAGGTCCCCGATCGGCTTGGCAGGTGTACACCTATCCATAAATCGTAACAGTATCAAGGGGTTCACTATCAGATAATAACGAGCAATGCAGTTTTACATTCATCTCATTCAATATTTTAACGTAAAATGAATTGTAAAGCGGGCCCAATCAGTATTTCAATGATCATTTAACAATTCAGGAATGCATGTACTGAGCTTCGGCTCACAATTCGAAATGTTTTTCATGTTTTATTTTAGGTAAATACTCAGAGAATTGCCCTCATGCTAGCAAGCAGTGGAAGAGGATAAGTTGAGCAAGGAAATCTATATGAATTAGTGGTGATACAGGATATGCATACTTTAAAACTGTATTTTGAATTCTTTGGTATATGAGGATGTAGATTACATGGTGAATTATCTTACTATGGTTTATAAACCTTACATTGGTTAACACTTGATTGTAAACGGATGATCATGCGTGAATGTGTATGGTTGAGGTTATGCTTAACTATGTTATTCCAGGACACATACTTCAAGCCTTATCCTTTGGGACGGCGGTAACGCCCCTATCATTGGATTTTTCAGATTATGATTGAGTGATTTATTAAGGAGAATATAAACAGTGAAATATGTTTAATTTGGGGGCGTTACATAGATAATTGTGTTTGATTTGAAATTCAGGTTGCACTCACTTTTTTGTTGTGAGCTGCCTACGTACATCTTTTATAGAGGATCAGAGCAATAGTAGTTCTTTCATTTTATTTGATTTGATTTATGTTTTATTTTAGTTAAGTTAATAATCATTTGATATGATTTTAATCATTTATCGTGGACTAAAACAATGACCACAATTTTGATTTCAATTTGATATTTGGTTTTTTTAAAAATCACAGCTAAGTTAGATTTTTATTTACCGACTAAACCTTTACTCAGGTCGGTCTATTAATAGTTTTAAGCTTGCAATTGCACCCGAAATTTATTTGCGGTTTTCATAGGTACCCTTAATGGGATCAAACTGATGTAGTTCTTGACCAACATTATTTTTTAGGCTTACATCATGGAGGGTAGAAATTTTGTGGGCTTGGTTGTATATTTTGCTCGGGTCAGATCCATTCCAGCAGACTTAGGGTTGCGGAAAGATTTGATTTCTTTTAGAAGCTTGGCTTTTCAATTATTTTGATTACGTAATATGTAGCAGAGTTGTAACTTGGTCTTTTATGAAAAATGAGCAACATGTGTAAGGGTTTTTGGTCCATTTTATAGACTTGCAAATTTGAGGGGGTCGGTTTCTGTTTTGTGAGCATTGTCTTTTTGTCGTTTGGGCAGGCAAGGTGCAATTGACTTGAAAACCAAAAAAAAAAAAAAAAAAAATTTGCGATGAGGCGTTGTCAATTTGAGCGCGTTTGAGGACTTCAATTTAGATTGAACCCGAAAATTTTACATCGAGCTTACTATATATCCTTAGTGGAATCAAGTCACTGTAGTTTTAATCGATATTTATCTTGGACATATATTTTTTTCCACCCCAGCAAATTTTATGAAAGTAGACATATAAAAAGTAACATCCACGTTTAGTTTAAGAATACGAACTTAAGCAATTAACATCGAGAAATTTCTTACTCATATTTAGTGACCAGTGACCCCCCCCACCCAAAAATCTTACAAGATTTTGCTGGCGATTAATTATAAGCATATAATTCATAGCCATTGTTACTTTCCTAAAGCCTTTCTTTGGAATATACCATCAACGAATAGTGGTCCTAGTCTCGTGCAATTTATCTTCAACCCCTCATTTATTTTGTTTTTTTTGTCTTCTTTGTAACTAGATAGAAACCAGAATTTTTTTTTTGGGAGGTGAATTAGCTTAAGATCATAATATCCTTAATAGAATATAACCTAGATGCAATAGCTTTCCTTCTAGGTTTATATTTTCACATCTTACTGAGTTTATAATATCACAACTTAGAAACACTGCTTTATCCCTCCTCCCTGTTCCTTTTCCTAATATCCTCACTTTTAGCGTCCTCATTAGCAGACCCCTCCTTGTTTTCTTTTGGAGTTTTGATAAAAAGGTAAGGTGATAGATAACATGATACCTAGAATACCCAGAAACTGATATTTCAGCAAAGGGAAAAAAAACTTGTGAACTCGAGATCTACACCCTTCATCCCTTTATTTTGATGTATTCCTTGGTTGGTTGCAAATTCGTAAAGAGGTTGTGCGAACAAAAGGCCACCTTTTGTCCCATTTAATGGTCTCTTGGTTTTATTTGATGAAACTCAAATTTGAGCGCCTTGTCATTTTAACTTTGTTGAGGGGGTGGGGATTTTTTTTTTTAAAAATCAAAACAGAGGACTTGTTTGATGCTTTACCTTCATTTCAAAGGGTAGCCATGCCATAATAATACAATTAATTTGGGTGAAGAGCAACTGAAGAATTTTAAGTTGGGAATGACCTTATTTTCTTCTAACTATTTTTGTTTAATTCATATTGCTCTTCTGAAATTTAAATAGAGTCGTAAAACCTCTTGGCAAAAAATAATAATTGTTCCCCCATTTTCTTCAAGACGTACGCTTTGTGGTTTTGATAGGAACAAGGATCCAGCGGGGTCTACAATTTCATGATTCTGGTAGGAATCGAGATCTTGCATGATCTAAATACTTTTTTTGTGTATTTTTGGTGCAGGAAGGGATCCAACAAGATCCAAAATTTTGATTAAATCTTGAACCCGATTTGAGACTTCAGTCTTTTTGTGATTTCCCATCTCTTTGGATTATCCACAATAGACTTGAAAAGAGGGATTGGAGATTGTTGGTGAACATGCATTCATACTTCATTATAGTTTTACCTTGAGATATGTTGGCTTAAAACTTAAGATAAGGCCATCCAAACTCTTTGAATCAACTTTTTCAATTCCCCAGTTCTTCTCGTACCTCTTCTTCTCCTTCGCAGTAATTTTTTTCCTCTACCTTTCCTCACGTGCTCTGCTTTCTTTCCCCCTTTCATGATGAGATGCAGGCCAAACAGTTACCTTTCATTCCGACGTGAGAAGGAAGATGATGGAAAACATGGGGACGCCTACGACCACTAAATCACCATTTGCCTAATTTTTCTACCAACAACACAAAATAAAAAAATAAAAAAAAAGGAGAGATCCTTGAGCAATGCCTAATTAATTGCATGTTGATAGTGCCTAGGAAGTTCTAAGCATCATATGATTTTGTCCCTCGCATCACTTTTCCTTTCCCTTCTTTTGTTTTATATATATATATATATATATATATATATATATATATATATATATATATATATATATGTATATATATATATATATATATATATATATATATATATATATATATATATATATATATATATACTATATCTATATATGTATGTATGTACGTATGTATGTATGTATGTATGCATGTATGTGTATATATGTGCGTGTGCGTGTGTGTGTGTGTGTGTGTCTATACATATACATACATCTATATATATATATATATATATATCTATATATATATATATATATATATATATATATATATATATATATATATATATATATACATACATACATATAGACACATATATGTGTGTGTGTGTGTGTGTATATATATCATATTTTTTTAATCAAATTAAGATTAGTTTTGCCAAAGGTCTAAACATTTGCATAGTTCTTTATACTTATATCTAGGTCATGGTACCATTTTTTTAAAAAATAAAATTCAAAATAGGCACATACTAAATCTATCAATGTCAATTTTGACAAATTTAGACTTATTAAAATTGCCACCCCCTACAGCACATTCTTTTTCCTTTGTTTCCTCTTATTTTCCTGCCTAGCAAGCAATTTATTCACCCCCTCATTCATTAACATAATACATGGACAATAGGCTAAATTGTTAAAACCTGTAATAATCTAATTTACAAAATGTGAATACCCAAATTCCTTTGCAAATAATCACCAAAAATTATAAGACGCTTTATTCAACTTTTTGTCTTCAACTACATCTCCCAAAACCCAATGCTGATAAATAATGCGAAGTAAGATCAACTAAACAATTTGAATGTTTAACTAGTTAGCATATAGTAAAGGCTAACTAATTTAATCCCTTAGCAAATTGAGGTCTGAGATGAAAATTTGGGAAAAACCAAAGTGGCGGAGGTCTTCGCATCTTTTGTACTCTGCCTCCCCCTCCTCCTACTCTTTTTTTTCCCTCCTCCTTTCTTCTCACTAATGGTAAATGTGCATGTAAGTGGTTTTTGATTCCCAAAGAAAGGCTAAAAACCCTTTTTGTCAACTCGAGAAATCAATATTCGTCCTTCCCTTTCCTTTGCCATGCAACTAGGGGTTTAATCCCGTAATTCGCCCCTAATGTTTTCAAGTTATATGCATTGAATATGAGGAAAATTTAGGCCTTTTCTTTTCTTCATGTTTGACCTTAGTAAAATATATATGACGGGCAAGGAAAGGTTTAGGTGGGCATTTCATGGCCTTTGGTAAGTGGGTTAAATTAGAAGGCCTATAGTGAAAACTACGTTGCCAATATTTGCCCTTTCATTCCAATTCTTCAACAACTTAAATACACTAGCAAATAATTTCCTTGCTTGGACACTAAAAATTCAATTACCCATTATTAACAAATCCTATTTAACAAAAGTTGCTAGCTCTTATGATCCACCTCCTTCAAGTCACATGCTCTTAGATGATGTTGTCATATCGTACATGTAATTGTGCTCATCAAATTTTTTATAATAGCGATACCAATGTATGGCTTGCATTACTAGCATCTTTAATGATGATAATGTATAATGCTATTTGCCAACAAATGATCATTAGTTTAATTAAGAAACATACATATTACAGCTATTAATGAAATGATTAATGACCTCTATGATGATTTTCCGTATCAAATGATTTTGCTCATAGCAAAATCATTCTTTATATGTTAACCTCTATGATAATAATCTGCTGCAATGCTATCTGCTAATAAGTTTCATCATGATTTTGCTTATCAATTAATTAACTGTCACGTTTTGCTTACACTTCTTTATTTTTCCAATTTACACTCCTAAACAGGTTGTAAGGACTAAAAACCACTTTCAAATGATGTAATAAAGTAGTTAACATTCGTAGTCGAAGTTTTGAAGTCTTGCTCACGCAGACCATTACAGTTGTGCCTTTGTTCATGGTTTACAACTAATTAGGAGTACCACATAACACACACAAAGATCAATTAAAATCAGCAAAGGATATAGTAGGGGATCGATCTAAAGTAGCTATAGCCATGTACTCTACCTTACTAGAGGCCTAGTCACCATATATTGTTTGTCTTCCAAGAGATAGGGAGTCCTTTATATGCACATCTAATAGTTTTTTTCCTCGAATGTGCACAAATCCATAGTGTAAATCACAATGTGGTGTGAGCTTAATTGATCATTACTGAATAGTAGAATTCCTTGGCCTAGAGATGCTCTTAAGTAAAGATATTCACATCTATCTCCCCTTATCTTTTTTCTAATAATTTTAAATACCCTCACCTTTTAGAATTGATTTTTACCACTCTAACCATGGTAGTGGATATCATATCATTCCCATTAGCTTATGTCGAAATAATTTTTGTACATATTTTCTAGTGATTTTGATGTTTAATTCACTTTTCAGGGTTTGAAAATCCAAAAAAATCCTGATTGTCTTATATTTGAATGACTTATTTAATTCCAAATGAGCACCAGTTTGTCTTTCTCTGTGTTAGACAACTCGCTTGCTGAGAGGCTAGTGCTTGGGAGATGTTGACTAAATCTTACTCTCAACTCTTAGGGATCTTTTTAAGGAGATGGAGGCTGGGACCATATATGATGGATAGTGTGAGCTTGAAGGCTGAGTAGTACGAGTTTGTGAGAAGTTGGTGGAGATGGAGGTTCAGGTTATATAGGTCAGGATTGTTGATGTGAACTTAAAGGCCGATGGTACAGGTTGCTGAGTCAGGATGATGATGGAACACTGAGTGGAATTCATCTCTTTGCCTATAAACCTTAAGTTCTAGTAATGTTCGATCGAAGATGGAGAATGACTTTGGGGTTGAGGGAGAGAATGCAATATACAAGGCTATAACAGTTGGAACTCTTTCTTCTCGAAATTAAGCAAGGACATTTTTGCAATCATTAATCTGACTAATGTGATGCTATTAAAATTATTTCATAGAAGCATAAGAAGGGTAAAAACTAATACTAAAAGGTTATGTACTTAAAATTATTACAAAAAAATTATAAAGAGGTAGATGTAAGTATCTCCTTTTAAGTAACTCACCACATGCTCAACTGTCATCATGTGCTCTTTAGTAGGTTTATACATAAAGAAACTAAACCATTAATCGGTATAAGTGATCTCAAGCATTGTAATAATGAGAAAGATAAACTTATATATGAGCCTTTTATAGACATTTAGATTGTCTATTTTCTTGTCATGTTCATGGGATAATTTAATGTGAAAAATCAAAAGTATTTGTGGGGTTTTAGCATTTGTCATACCCATTCCTCCAGCAAATCCAATGCATATTTTACTTTCTTTTAAATTCTCCCAAATCCTTCATGTGAAACTATGAATGAAGATGTTACTTAAGGTTGTGTGATTTAGCAACATCATCGGGAATGAGTACTATATAATCCACATAGGAAAATACTGCAGTAAATCTTTCACTCATTCTTAGAAAAAGAAGAATAGTCTCCATTGGACTGAGGAAATCCAACAGTGATAGAGGCTGTCGAAAATTTGGAAATCACTTCCAAGTGCTTGTTTTAATCCATAAATCAATTTTCCCAATTTGTAGACATAGAACTCTTAGAAGCTTAACTTTAGACCCACTCAATTCCTCTATGAGCTATGGTTGGATATTACAGCTAGATGTGGCATAAATTGACATAACTTGCGTATCTGACATGAAAAACTTGCTAGCTAATCGAACTTGAACTCTAAATTTGACAAAGATTTTAAACCCTAACCTGAAATAACCTAAATCAAATTAAATGTCCCCAAGAATGAAATCAACATGAACAAAATACCCAAAGTAAGTCTAGGTTTTGGGGGGATTTATGTGCAAACAACGAGAAATCAATGGATATGTTCATGTCAAAGGTAAAATTACTATGTTAACTATAAATATTTGTATTCTACGAAGATTAACTTTAAAGGTTGAACAACCAAACTTAATTTCTAAAGAAAATAACTAGAAGTCATTACCAAGAACTTCTTAGATGATAATAAATTTCTAGGATTCTTAAAGAGAAAATACAAGCAAAAAAAGGCTTCTTCATTCCACAACTCAAAATCTCAAAGCTCTATTTCTTTAGGAAGGACTCAAATCAATGTATAATGATAGAATGATACCCTCTTCTTCGAACTTGTAGCAAATCAAAGAAATTATAAAAATTAGTAACCAGGGAGGTTAGAGTATTACAACTACACAATGCAAAGTTCATCATAGAAACTTTAAAAGAAAAGGAGGCCACTAGCAAAAATACACGGAGCCCAAATTTCTGCACTTATCCTCACTTACAGGCATCCTTAACCAACTCAAATGGAGGAATTTGGTGAATATCTTGAAAAACAAATATATGCTAGGAGGCCTACTAATCACCCATCAAAGCCAAGCTCTTTATTCATCCATTTCTTTGCCTAAAAAAGGTTATAATAAAAAAGTACAAAACCAAACTTGCTTCAACCCTTGCTCGATTTTTGCTTTATAACTTGCGTGATACTCAAAAGATGAATTCTTTCCATATCTTGATGGAGAACAGACTTCTAAGGCTATCCACCCATGTGTGAGTCATTAAAATTGAAGCACATTTGCTTATAAAAGAGCCGGAATTAGCCTACGAATTGTGACTTTCTAGACCGCTTATGCTAAATGCTTGATTAAGCACAATGTACTATTAGCAAGTAAACCTTAACCCCCAATGACTTCACAAATGAAAATTAGACTCCCTGAGGACTTGAAAACTTATGAATACCATCCAAATTATTCTAATTTCATGTTCAAAATCAACTAAATTTGTTAAGAATGCACAAAAGGTCCACTTCAACTTTTTGGTTTTAAAGTTGGCCTTGAATGGTGATTCAAGTGACAAATATTGAGACTTTACTCCACATAAAACTTCCCTTTTTCAAAAGGATTTACCTTCAAATCCTTGTAACCGTATCAATCATCCTACAAATCATCATCCAAGCGAGATTACTGCACCCATTTGACCTAATCAATTTCATGGTACTAAGGATCTCATCTTTCTTAAAAACATAAGTGTTTCTAAAGATTTTTTACAGATTATTTGAATTTGAAATTCTTACCCACAAACCCCAATGCTTATGAGCATAATAAAAGAACAAATTTACTCATTAATATCCAATTTATAATTTGGTACCTCTTCATGCCCCAAGATTTCATTACAAAGCAAGGTGAGTTTTTCACTTCCAAGAGTAGAACCTCCATGGCCTCCATTTGTTGAGGTTGAATATGGATCATCATGGTCTCATAATTTGAAGCTTAAAGTTGAATCTCTATGGTCTCTGTTACGCCCCAAATCCTAATGAATACATTAGTCTTAACTAACACTTCATTAGTGGTAAATACAGTGAAAGTGTTAGGGTTACAATATTACCATCATCCTATAAAGGACAAGGCTTACTTAATTCACTTGCACAAACATGATAGCCCATTCTAGATTACATGCAATCCAAATGATAGGCAACTAATTTAGACCTAGCTCAAATGTCATTCTAGCAACCCTCGAAGTAAACACTCTGCTGACCCATGACTTTAAGAAATATTACTGTGAGCTTGTTTAACTCCTTTGATTGTCGCACTACTGTCAGGCAGTTTGTCCACCTAAAACATAAAAATATAAAATATTCGAATAGTGATCCCAACCTCAATATGTTTACTCCTATACTATAAATATAGAAATTCATTTTTCAGTGAGAGGTAGTATTTCGATGTATTTAGTTCGAAATCAGGGAAAGAGAAAATTATATCCAAACTATTATCAGCTATTATTTGGAACTGGAATCCAAAGTACTAAAAATATACCTTCCAGGCCAATTAGGAAGACTGAGTTGAATTAGCGCAGCTTAATTGAAGGGCTTGATCCTTGATAATTGCTAACTCGTGGGTCTACTTGATTATGTGACAAAACAATGCTTGAAAATAATTTACGGAATAATTGTATAATATGTGATTTTGATATTTTAAAAAATTTTCAATTTACGAAAGGTATAGGTTAATAAGACTTGGATAGAAGTTAAGAATTAGTTATATTAGAACACAACATGGGTATATCTAACACTTGGTTACAAACAGAACAATGCAAATGTTCTTGATGAAGGACTACATAATATGCAATGATACAAAATTTATAAAGAAGGCTTTACATTAGCTGATCAAAGGTTATTATGGGCTGTTTTGAGATAGATACAAAGATTTACACAGTCGTAATTGTTTAGGTTTAATATGTTTAAGAAAAGTCGCCTAAATATAGCTTCCCACATTCTACCTACTTTATGACCCTTTTATTGACATATCTAAGTTAAATCATGTCCATATTTTCTTGCATAGGAGAATGTTTTGTAGAATAACTGGCCATAGGCAAATGTAGTCCATGCAACACCTGACTAATGGTGTTAACTCCTTAACAAAACGGGCCATAGGGCAATGAGATCAAATATCTAAAGTTCAAGCTATACCTCTCCATACCTCACTTAATACTCCTACTTATATCCTTAACCCATGTCCATCCATTAGCTAGAATATAAATTATAACCCCCAGAATTCCTTGGATTATGGTGTGCAAAAGCATAGAATATATGTACATATACAACACTTCCTCAAGTCTATGCCCTAGGTTCCACATGTATATCTTAATGCTTCAGGTAAAACGAGTCTGCTTGAGGTTATTATCCACTGCTCTTGCTATTATGACGATTCCATCATCTTAGTATTCACTTTTTCTCCTCCTCATGATTTCCATTCCATGTAACATCATTATGTTATTAAAATTGCAATAATATGATATCTTCTACTCTTGGTACATTAATAGATGAAGCACATGCTTTTATTTATTCTCTTGTGTTACCTCTTTATCTCCTTTTCTAATGCTTGTTAATCCCGATTACTCTACTTATCACATCACTAATATAACACAAAATAATGTCCTTTTCAACTAATTCTCCCTCCCTACCCCTATTATCTAAGCAGCATATAACGTTACAAAGAGAAAATACCACCTAGTCTTTAAAAACATGATAAGAAATGATGTATGTGTTTATCTACCTTAAAACTTCCTAATGAGCATCTTATCATTGAGGTCCATCCTTAAGGTATTTCCGTGAGCTCTTACGGTCTATTTTTATCCCTATAATAAGTACATAACATCCTCAAATTCATCCCATTATTTCAAATGCCTGAACCCCCCTTTTTTCCTCTCTATGTGCTCTATAAATCTGCAAACAATCATTGCCGCTATTGACATCTTCATTAGAACATGTCTCTTTTTATGACCTTAGGCAATCATCCAAAATTATAAAGTTTACTCTGAACTCATGTACTAAGATCCTCTGCTCTTTATTACAAAGTCACATATCATACCTAATATGCAATGGACTAGATATATACCTAGTTTATGATAAGCTATATAAGTTTGCAAAGTTTTGGGACTGAGTCAAGGATAACATCCATGATATTAGTAACTGTTTTTCTACATACTATTCATATGATAAGAACTGTATGACAATCTATCTCACTTAATTACAAAATTTATTAAGCTAAACAATGTTTAAAAAATCAAGTATAGCGGTGTCATAAGCCCTTATATCTACTTATTCCATAACAACTTATCCTCCTATTGGTTCAACATTACCACATATTTTTAGTTGACCATGTTTTCCTTGCATGCAAGATTAGAATTAATTTAATAACTTGAGAATCACTTATAAACCTAGAGGCGACTTCCCTGGGTAATAGTTTTCATAAGCTATTCAACTATATCACTAACCCAAATACTAATCAATGAAGATGAGATAAATGTTGATTAAACTGTCCTCACTAGGTACTCATACTTATAAGTTCAGTCTGATTCACATTTAATAACTCAACATGACGGTTACCTAAAACCTAGCTCTGATTGCCACAATTGTAATGCCCTAACTTCTAATTATAACGTTAGTCTTAATTAATCAATCGTTTGTGGTACATGCAGTGAAAGTGTAGGGTTAGGACATTACTCCCATCCTATAAAGGACAAAACTTAGTTAATTCACTTGCATAAACACAATACCATTCCAACTTACGAGTAATCGAAATGGAAGGCAATTAATTCACACCCACTCAAATGTCAATCCAGTAACACACAGAGCAAACCATATTATGACCCCATGACTATAGGAAACGTTAATGTAAGTTTGGCTAACTTCTTTGATTGTCTCCCTGTTGTGACGACTGTACAATTTACTCACGTAAAATATAAAAACACAAAATATTCAAATAGTGAGCTGAAGCTCAACGTGTTTACCCCTCCAATGTATAGAGAGAAATTCACTTTTCATTGAATGGTTGCATTTCAATTTATTTTAGTTTGAAGTCAGGGAGAAAGAAAATTATATTAAAATTGTTAGTGGTTATTATATGAATTTGAAACCCAAACTAATGAGCTCATATGTACAATGCAATCATTGAATAGTTGCACATTCTTCCCAAGCTAATCGAGAAGCCTGAGCTGAAATCGTGCTGGTGAACTGAAGAGCATAAGCCCTGATAATTGCTTACTGGTGGATCCATTTGATTATGTGGCAAAACAATATTGAAAATGACTTATTGAATAATTGTATATTATGTGACTTTAATACTTTAAAAAAGATATATGAATTTATGAAAGATACACGTAGTAAATTTGCCTAGATTTAAAATCTCCCCTTCTCTTGTGAAATATTCGTTACAGCCCAATGACGACAAAAGTGGCATCGCTTCTACTTCAAATCAATCTTTCATTATTATTAAGGTTTAAATATTATTTGCTACTAATAAATAATCCATGATTTTACTTGGTATTCTACATAATTTTTTTAATATCAATATTTTTCTTTATTGAGCAACACTTCTATTATTGTTTAACCGAACTCCCAATTAAATCTTATTTTTCATTATTCATTTTCAACCCATTTTCACTAGTGATAGACCTTAATAGTTATTAACCCTTATCCCCTTTTTGGTTCATTTTTCCTAATTCTCCTTTGATTTAGAGGGATTTGGATGAGTTTTGTTTCCACTAGGGTCGTTCCCTTGTTTAATCCTCCTTTTGACTTTTTGTAGGTGTTTTTCAAGTTATTCAAGGAAGAGGAGTAGCTAGTATATGGAAAAAGGCAATGCAAGAGTAAAGACAGCCACGTAAAGGCCTGATAGAAGCAAGAGAGCATTTAAAAAAAATGAAAATTCAAGGGTACAGGATGGGCGACAGTCATCGCACAGTTGACAGCGAGGTCATTGCCTACCTGCAGGAGAAGCCCCCCATTCCAAGTCGTGGTGATGGCTAGCCATCGCCATCACTGGGGCATGGCTAGGGTGTCACCTTGGTGACCACCATCGCCCTTTTGCAG
Source organism: Carnegiea gigantea (assembly GCA_029747015.1). Classification (NCBI taxonomy): domain Eukaryota; kingdom Viridiplantae; phylum Streptophyta; class Magnoliopsida; order Caryophyllales; family Cactaceae; genus Carnegiea; species Carnegiea gigantea. Next base: position 1,376,559 of record JAKOGI010000062.1, on the reverse strand, counting down.
TTTTATAGCCTTTAAACACCTGTTTTACCTAATTTTGGGATTATGCTTAATTTCTCGCGTAGAAAGCACTTTAAACACTTTCTAGGTTTGATTTATGGTTGAGGCAAGATTAGTTTTCCTAGATTATTATTGATTGAAGATTTTGAAGACTTTCATTCTCTATTCCATTGATGTAATTTTGTTCCTCCTTCCCTCTCTTTTCTCTTTACTTGGCTTTGCTTAGTTTTGTTTAATCATGCTTCGTTGTGATTGTTGGATTGTTACAGTGATGATTAATGAGTAGTTTTCCTCAACTCGGGTTGGGGATTAGGAACTAGGATGGCATAATAAGTTTACAGTGATCTTATCTTGCGTTAATTTTAAAGTTATTTAGGGGTCTCATTCTCTACCCACCAAGTGCTCGATGAAATGACTGGAAGGACATTCCATCCAATACTTAGGGCGAATAACCACACCGAGAGGTGGGTATTCATCCTATACGAATAAAAGAAGAAAAAACAGGCATTGGGTATGAAAATAACACAAAGCCTTGGTAGGTACAACTTGGTCTTCTTGAGCCTCAACCTTTGAGCCCCCATGAAAATAGTTGGGCTTATGGATTCAGGTTACCCTTACTCTCTGAAAGGAGGTTTGGGTGGTCCTAAATGACCCAGTCACTACTTACGATCACTTGTAACTAAGTCAAGTTTGGAAACCCATGCCTAGATTAAATAAGTAGCCATTAGCAACTAATCCCTTGACCCAAGTCCCTCTCCTATTGAATTTTGGGCACCTATTTTGCCTAATTTTTATTTCTTTCCCTCTCAAACTTATCCTTCAGCTCTCTAAATTCAACCTGATCACTAAGTTAGGAACTCTAAGTCTTGTTCTCAATGGACAACACCACAGGTACACGGCAATAAACCGTTCACTCGCGGTATAAATTTAAAGTTTATTTCCAAACGAACAAGTTTTTGGCACCGTTGCCAAGGAACAAGGTTCCTTAAGTGTTGTAACAAGAAGTGTGGTTGGAGGCTAGAGTTTTGTTTTTATTTTGTTTAATTGTTGGGATTCTTTCTTGAGTTGGCTTACCTCCTTTGGTAGTACTTCTTGTCATTTGCACAGCAGAAAAGCCAAGGTTCAGGTGATTTGGCCCCCATTGACCCCAATATTAAAGCTACTTTCTGAGCTCGCCGACGACATGTAAGAAGCCAAGTAAGCAACGAAGCAAACTCAAGAGGCCAACATGGATTCCATCACAACTCCATTGAGGGACTTTGTAATGCCGAGTCCAAATGCCATTCCATCTAGCATCGTGAGACCTCCCGTTGAGGCTAACAATTTTCAATTTAACCCGACATTTATCACCTTATTTCAACAAGACCAATTTAGAGGATACCCAATGGAGAACCCCAATAACCACATTGCTTCCTTCTTGGAGAAGTGTGACATGATCAAGATGGATGGGGTCTCTAATGACGCCATCCAGTTAAGGCTATTTCCTTTCTCTTTGAAGAATAAGGCTAAGTCATGGCTTTTGAACTCGAATACCAATTTGTTCACCACTTAAGATGGTCTCTCCTAGGCTATCTGATGCAAGTATTTCCCTCCCCGGAAGACCACCAAACTCCGGAATAATATTAGCTCATTCTCTCAAATGGAGGGTGAGTCTCTTTATAAGGCATGGAAAGCGGTTCAAAGAGCTCCAACGAGAGTGCCCCCATCATGGCATCTCGAATTAGATCTTAATGAAAACGTTCTGCAATGATCTTCAACAACCGATGAAGATCATAATTGATGTGGCCGCAGGAGGTGCTCCTATGGCCAAACCCATCAATATAGCCAAGTAACTACTTAAAGATATGATATCTAACAACTATCATTGGACAAGTGAACGGGGCCACCCCAAGAAAGGAGACGGCGTGGGATTGATGCTTTCACTATGCTTGTAAGCAAGGTTGATGCACTTTTCCAAAGGGTAGATCCACTTTAACCTACTCCTTCTTATGGTGGCACCCCTAATGATTATTTGGGGAAGCAAGTGTTTGTGAAGTATGTGGAATTCAAGGCCATAGTGGGAATGAGTGCTATCTTAGTCATTCGTTTCAGGATCTTACCGTTAAACAAGTCAATGCCCTCCACAACTTCAACAATATACCACAAAATGACCCTTACTCCAATATCCTCAATTCGGGTTGAAGGCACCCCTCAAATTTCACCTACAAAAAATCCAAATCCCCTCCTGACCATCCCTCACAAAATCATCCTAACCCTCCCGTTCCCAGTCAATTTCGTCTATTTAATAGACCTTTGACACAAACCCAGTGGAATTTGACCGCCGCTTAAGGCTCCCCCATGGTGGTGTTTGGCCCGCCTATGAAAATTTCAATGGACAAGAATGTTGGTTCGAAATCACTTGTAATAAGCGTACGCAAGTGAAAGACAATTCGGGGAGTTACATGGCCTATAGTGCTAGTGGCTCTAAGGCCATTTCTATTTACAACTCCACCCTCTGATATCTTCACCTCCTTATAGCTAACACCATATTCACAAGGCACGAGAGTCAAGAAAAGGCTTAATTGAGTAAAGTTTTCCTCTTGTGATGTATCCTAAATAATGAAACTTTTGATATGGGGGCTTTCATCCTCCATCAGTTGGTCTCTCAGGCTTCCGCTCCTAAAGCCCATATCACCAATGGTGGCATTATTTCCACTATTGCAGATGCTTGGGAATTGGAGCCTCTAATCAGGCGGTTAACTTCATTGTTCCAGGGGGGCTAGATTTAGCCACCTGTATCAACACATAGATATTCAAAACTGAGGGTGGTTGTGTGTTTGCTAACTACCATGGTAGACTCATTTTTCCCATCCCAAACCCGACAAAAACCACATATTCCAACTCCTCCAATTAGGTGTATGATGATGACATTAATATTAGAACAGATGAGGATGCCCTTCAACCCCAAGGAGGGAACGTCATTAGTGGTGAAGGAGGTGCCAGGGGTTCTGCGACCTAGCCTGCACCACCATAGGAGGAGAGGTATGACCCCCCTTTGACTAGAAGCCACACAGAGGTGGGTTCTTTGGGCTTTAATGAAGCCCATTTCTACTAATATATGGGTGACCATTTTTCTCGCGTCAACTTGAGGCTCGATGCAATTGATGAGCATCAACAGAAACACGCTTAAGATCAACAAGAGTTGCTCCGCTGGTAAATGGAGTTTGATCGCCAGCAGTAAAACTTGGAGCACCATGTCTTCTACACAAACAAGCACTATGGTTAGCCCTAACCTCCATTCGATTGGGGGCCTCCCGTTCCTTATTGATGGTTTGTAAGTTGCCCCCCTCCCTTTCCCTTTAATTTCTTTATATGATTATACATTAGGGACAATACATGTCTTAAGCATGTGAGGGTGAGCTAACAAGCTCATGTTAAGGGGATTATGTGTTGCGAGAGTTCTTCATTTTGAAATGGTTTTTTCATATTATCATTGGGGAGAATTTCTTGGGAATTATGATGATTGAGGAGAGATTGGCTAGATTAAGCGATGTTTATACTTGTACATAGTAGTCCACTAGAATAGGTAACCCATTCTGTTGCATTTTAGGAATCATTGCATACTTAGTTCTCGAATGAGTAGAGCATGTAGATTCTTCTATTGCATTATATATATTTGTTTTCTTTTCTGATCTTGAGGAGTAATGTTGAGAAGGACATCATTGAGCTTGCAAGGTACACTTCTTACCTTATTTTTCATTTCTGTCTTATGATCTCCTTTATGAAAATTTTTAAAAAAATTCAAAAATTGGAAACTTGTGAGGGGAAAAAAATCCTTCTATGATGTGAATACATGGTGTAAATGTTGACTAATTAGCATGGTTGCGCACTTGAGTTGTAGTATTTGCTTTGGTTGTTAGAGCATGGTAGTGTGAGCTCCTTTTCGTGATCGTTTTGCCTTGTGTGCATGCTTTAGTCCTTGAGACCCTTTTAGCTTGACTTGTAGGGACTTAGCTAGTTGTTGACTCATAAGGTAAATAGACATCATCGGGGAGACCTGATCCGTGAGCTTTGAGCCCTCATGTGACCACTCATTCTTAGTGGTTCTTTCTCTTTTTCTTGTGTGGCTCACCATTGATTTGTAATGCTAGAACTTGGCCTTCTCCTCTTCAAAACCACATTAGGTAATACACATCATTTGATATGATTGAGGCGTTCCTTATTATTTTATGCCACATAGCCTAAAAAGCTGCCTAAATGATGTTGAAACCCTTTTGCTCACCCACATTGAGCCTTGCCTGTCGTTGTTGAAAATGGAAAGAAGGGAAACCAGAATATCCTTAACTAAGTGCTAGCATTAAGTTCCTTGTTTAAGCTTGTTGGAACAAAAAGGAAAGAATAGCAAGCCTTTTAGCATGCAAAAAGGGGAAAAAATGAGAAAGCCTGTGTAAATAAGATGCATGGCACGATCATTTGCATTCCAAACCGAATCGGCTCCATCCTTGAGTGTTCAAAGTGGGTTGTAGGTGTGAAGTAATGCTTCGCTTCCACAATACCCTAGCCCTAAGGCTATTTTGCTCCATTTAACCCAAAAGATCTTCCCCGTTCTCACCCTTACCGAAGAACCCCATTTCAAACCTTTTAAAGCCCTTTTGATCAAAGGACGTGTGTTTTTTGCCCCGAGTGGTGGAGGATGAGGACCCTTCTAGGCCTATTTGCATGATTGGTTAAGCAATGAGAGTATACATGAGCATATTTAAACACTTGCAGAAGAGAGTTTCAGTTAAACATAAAGTAAGGCTCTCCCCGGTCTCTTATGCTAACCATTAGCAAGCCAGCTCTTTTCTTACCTTGAGGATCTCGCTTAATCTTTGTATGCGCTATTAGGTAAAGTGATCACTTAAGAGTTTCATGTCTATCTCGCCTCCTCACCTTATCTTTGCTACTTTTTAATTGTGTGACTTTGGTTGTTGGGTGGCCTTTATTGCCATGCCTGAGAAGGATGCTTCAGGGATCGATTTCCCCATTCAAGCAATGTCAAGTTAAGCTTGCATGAGGACACGCAAGAGCCAAGCATGGGGGAGTTATAGACCTCAATTTTAATTAATCCCTTATCCTCTTTTTGGTTCCTTTTCCCTAATTCTCCTTTGATTTAGAGGGATTTGAATGGATTTTGCCACCTCTAGGGTCGTTGCCATATTTGATCCCCTTTCTGGCTTTTTACAAGTGTTTTTTAAGTTATTCAAGGAAGAGGGGCAACTAGTACACGGAAATATGCAATACAAGAGTAAATGACGGTCGCATAAAAACCTAAAGGAAGCAAGAGAGCATGAAAAAAAAAAAGAGGATTCAAGGGCATAGGATAGGCGATGGCTGGTCCACTATCGACAGCCAGGCCATCGCCTACCTAAGGAAACGCCCGCAATTCTAGGAGGTGGTGACAGCTAGTCGTCACTACCGCGACTGGCCATCATTGGGGCATGGCCAGATCATCACCCTGGCAACCATTACCGCTCTTTTCCAGCTTTTTTCACCTATAAATACCTTATTTTGCCAAATTTCGGGATTATGCTTAATTCCTCTCCTAAAAAGCACTTTAAACAGTTTTTATGTTTGATTTACGGTAAGACAAGATTAGTGTTTTCGGATTATTATTGATTGAAGATTTTGAAGACTTTCATTCTCCATTCCATTAATCTAACTTTGTTCTTCTTTCTCTCTCTTTTTCTCTTTACTTGGTTTTGCTTAGTTTGTTTGATCATGCTTGGTTGTGATTGTTGGATTGTTACAATGATGATTAGTTAGCAGTTTTCCTCAACTTGGGTTGACGATTAGGAGCTAGGATGGCATAATAAGCTTGGTATGATCTTGTCTTGTTTTAACTTTCAAGTTATTTACGGGTCTCATTCTCTACCCACCAAGTGTTCGATGTAATATCTGAAAGGACATTCCATCCAATACTTAGGGAGAATACCACACCCAGAGGAGGGTATTCATCCTATGTGGCTAACGAAGAGAGAACAAGCACTGGGTATGAAAATAACCCAAAGCCTTGTTAGGTGTAAGCTAGTCTTCTTCAACCTCAACCTTCGAGAATAGGTGGGCTTGCAGATTAAGGTTACCTTTACTCTCCGAAAGGAGGTTTGGGTGGCCCTAAATGAGCCGATCACCCCCTTACAATTACTCCTGAATTAAGCCAAGTTCGGGAACCCATGCATAGCATAAATAAGTAGCCACTAGCAATTAATCCCTCGACCGAAGTCCCTCTCCCATTTAATTTTAGACCTCTATTTTGCCTAGTTTTTATTTCTTTCTCTCTCAAACTTACCTTTCACCTCCTATTGATTCAATCTAATCACTGAGCTAGGTACCCTAGCCTTGTTCTCAGTGGAAAACATCCCAAGTACACAGCGATAAACCATTCACTTGTGGTATAAATTTAAAGCTTTTTTCCAAATGAATAACTAATCCCCTCTTTGAGCATTCTTATTACTACAGCTAGGATTTTTATTACTACTAATGTTATAGCTTGTATTATTAATATTTATATTACTATTCATATCGTTACTATTATTAGTATTATTAATATTATTGCAATTCCTATCCTTTGCAAACATAGCTAATCATCTATTAACAATAAGAGGTTAGCTCATGTAAGCCCTATTTATGAGCCTAATTTTATACTGAATGTGAAAAGTACCATTTCATGGCCGAATTGAGAAGATATAAATTTTTAAGACTTTGAATAAACTTAAATTACTATTTGCTTGATCAAATTACAAAGGAATAGGTCACTTTTAACTTAATTAAGCATAATTCAACTATTAAGCATCCTTTTTGGGCATCATTAACGTCCAATCTTGGCATCAACAATAATCATAACCTTCTACTGTTCCTTATTTTATTAAATTATTAAGCAGCAAAATTCAATATAGCTCTCAATCACTAATACACTCAAATTACACACTAGAATATAATTTAGTTTAGGAAGTTTGCTCATTGCATAACTTCCCGAAAAATACACGCCCTTGTATCTTCCACCTACAACCTCAAGGTTGTCTTCATCCACTTCAACTCTTTAATAGCAAAATCCCAACACGCCTAGTTCACCTTTTGATTTGCTTTAAAGGACTACAAAATCTTTTGATGTTTAATTCAACTACGCTATTTGAGCTTTGCCTCAAAACAAACACAACCCAAATCCAAAACCTTATTTTTCCATGATTGCCTATCTTCTAATCCCATAATTTATCATTATGAATTTTAAACTTTCAGCAACCAACACCCATTTAATGTTAAAGAACATAACTAATAGACCAAATTAAGAAAGAATTTATAAAAGCAGTTGACTGATAACTCAATATTCACCTTGCAATCACTCCAGGAGCAAGAGAAGGAGGGGTATAAGAAGGTCGCATGCGGAGGCTAGCAGCACTAGCGACCCGAGCTAGCAGTGGGTGGTGCGGTATGCACATGGCTGGACAGTGCCATGCTGGGCAGAGCAGCGTGGCGGTCATGCCATGGCTAAAAGGAGAAGAGGAACAAGCAGTAAAATAAAAGGACCTGAGCATTTTAATGAATTCTACGTAGATTTTTTTGTTTTAATCATTGAATTTCTTGGTTTGGTTTTTCTTTTTAAATCTCAACTTGCTAATCTCAAGGAAAATAGTCTCTTTGTTGGACTATTCTTTGCATATTACCCAAAATAATGCCACCAATATAACTCCGCATTCATTTTTACACCCACTTGTGTTTTGAATAGGTGCTTAAGTCATTTAGAAAAATTACAATTTCAACCATATTGATCAATTTGTGCTTTTGTATCCATTTTTATTTTACTTCATTTGTTCACATTATTATTATGTTTATGTAACATAGATAGGTAAATTATGAAAATAATACGTCATGTTAAAAATCATCACTTTCACTCATTTTTATAGATGTGATAATCTTTACTGACTTATAGGTTTTTGATTATTTTATACGGAGCACAACTAAATCATCTTTCGATACCATTTCATTCGTTTAATATGGCAGTCACATAATTATTTTAAATGTTGAATTGAAATATGTCACTGAACTTTGTTGAATTAATTAGCATGAATAAGGTGAGGGTTGTTACAGTCCTCATCCCTGAAGGAGATAGTGAGCTAGACTTTAGAATGGATCTTTAATAAAGTTATCATCCATGGCTAGGTTTTCCTTCTTCCCTATTTCTTTACAACCAAAAATAGGCGCATTCTTCTTTTAGACCAAAGTAGGCTCCTCTTCATAAGTCCTCGTCCCTTCTTGAACAACCATGACTTCTTTCAAGAGTTCTTCTTAAAAGAGTAGATCTTTGTAGAATATCACTTCTATGTATGACTTACGCTATCTCTAAGTCTTGATTATAGGCTTGCCTTCAAGATCTCCTTCCCTCGTAAGGCATCTAAACTACTAAAGGACAAGATCTTGGAGTTTTTGGGTGCCTACATGGAACCCTTTGCTTTTAAGCAACCTCTTATCTTAAGATAAACGCAAGGGCTGTAACTCATCTCAAATAGTGGCTTGGATCCTGACTACTACCAAAACTAGTGATTCTCTTAAAACCTCCTTCACTTATGCTATTGGACTTAAGAGTATACTTACTTGATCTTAAAGACTAAGTATGACCTTATTTCCCCTCATTTAGTAACTTGATCGAGATATTTTACCAACACCATTCATGGCCTTAGCAAATAAGGGGTGAAAGGTAGTGGAAGAGGTTGAAACGAGGAAGAAAAGGAATGGCACTAATGAATGGAGAGGAGGCACAGGCTTGCCAAGAAGTGCGAGTGCACCCTGCCAAGCAATTAAGCAAGGGTTTTGGCAAATTTTATGAAGGCTTCGTAAAGCAATGGGATGTTTTTAAGGGGGAAGTGTAATTAGGTTCCTTTTGGTGTTTTTCACAGACTAAAATTGAATATTAAAAAGAGATACTTCAGAACCCAAAAAAAAAAAAAAAAAAAAAAGTGAAAGAACTAAAGCAACAAGCAAAACATGAAGTTTGAGATTTTGATGCCTATCAAAATGACCTTGTGCTCTAATGCCAATTGAACTCGATCAAATCTCAACTTTCAGAATGAAATTAAGATTAACAAAATAGAAAAACTAAGATTTTGTTGTTTGCGGAAGAAAAGAAAACAAATAAATGGGATATATTCATGCTAAAGGCAAATAAAAACATTCCTCTAACATTAACTCTAAAGGGTAAACCACTGCTAATCACAAATGAAAAGCTTTAAAATCAACATGAAGAGCAAATTCTCTGATCAAGATTTTTCTAGAATCTTAGAAAGAAAATACTCAACCATTCAATTTCATATCAAGGTTCGAATCATCAAATTATAATAATTTTATGGGGATCCAATCCAATGTATAATACTAGAATGGTAACCTCCTCGCCCAACCTCTATCCAATCAAAGGAGATTACAAAGAGTGCTAACTGATGAGGCTTGAGTATTATAATTGCTCAATAAAAAGCTAGTGGAATGTACAACCAATTTAAAAGATAAAGGGGATCACTAGCAAAAATACAAGTTAAAGTTTCTACACTTGTCATTTCTTAGATCTATGATGAGGTTAGAGTATTACAATCAACATGCAAAGATGTGCTAGATCCATCCATTTACATTGTGATCCAATTATTCTATGCAACGACAGTAAGCAAGGATCTACAATGGCCATTTTGAGCACTATAGCAAAGTTTTCGTCTCTATAGTGTTTCGTACATTCAAGTACGGCCAACCATGATATTTCTACAATTCCATCATATTTATACTTGATTTTATACAATCAGTTGGAACCTATTACTTTCTTTCCTTCAAGAAAGTTAGTAAACATCCATGTGCGACTACTCTTAAGCGCTCTAAACTCCTCATTAGTGGCATTGCATTACTTTATTTCCTGTACTTCATCAAAAAATGTGCTAGGATCTTGATTATTTGATACGATAGCTTAGAAAATTTTTATATTGTGGTGGTCTGATAGGTAAGCAATTGGCAATGAGATAGAAAATGCTTATAAGGCTTAGATGAAGAAGAAGCTCACCTAGGACTACATGCCAAACTCATATAATCATTCATTCAATGTGCTTCTTTCTAACTTAAGTTGAATTTCTAACAGGTTGTGATAGAGATGTGCACGATGTACTACAAGGAATAGCATTTGATGAAGAACCTTTAGCCCGAACAAGAGTATCTTGAGCATTATGGTAATCAAACTTCAATCATGAAGAATTATGTTAATTACTCTTATGTAGATATTTTATGTTTAAGATTTCTTGAGCATTCGATTTACCAATGTTGAGCATTATGTTTATCAATCTTGAGCATTGTGGTTGTCGAACTTTAATATTCACTTCAGACAATCTTGAATACTCTAGATTATTTAACTACGCTAAACTATTAATCATTAGCAATAATTTTTGTCAACCTTTTGAATGTTTGAATGTCATAAACTCTAAGCACATTCGCCAAATACCCTAGCCCATGATGATCAATAGTGATACCATAAAGCTAATTTCCTGGCCTACAATGCTCAACATAATACCCATAAATCCTAAACTTCCTAAACCTAAACATAGAACACTATAACCCATCATGTTGAACATTGTGCACCTAAATGCTCAATGCTCATAGATTTTGACACCATCTCTGATTAAACACACTACAAGTCGCCAGTCAATAGCATAATCTAAAAGTTGGATGTAATTATCAATTTTGTAGCACTTGAACACTTAGTGATCATAAACAATAACTGCAATTACTTAACAACAAAACCAAATATAACAAGCAAAAGTTAATATACTCCACAATTTAAACTCCATAACTGACAAAAATTAACGAATAAGAATTACAAAAGAAAACACAAGCTTATTAAAATGAATTCCTCAAACTGCTTGATTGTGTAATCGTATAAAAAAAATTACATGCTAAGGATTTATCCATGAATCCCACTATAAAATCTCTAAGTTTCGGCTTTGAATGTACAAAATCCCAGCCCATGATAACTTCATCATCTGATCCTAGTAAAGAGAACAAATGTGAGAAATTTATGTTTAAAAATATGCAGTTATAGATTGCTAAAAATAAATTGCTCAACACATGGTAACTTGAATGCTTAAGGAATGTCACATGCACATTGATTATTTAAGTGCTTAGGAGTCATTTTACATGATTAATATGCTTAATTGTATGATTTAAACTGCTAGTTCTTTTATTATGCTTGGGTTTCACTTGTTTGAGAAGTGCCTACAAAGTTTGACCTTATGAGCCCGAGCACTTGAGTAGAATGAAGATTTTGAGGCCTTGCAAATTGAAAAAGGTAGGAAAAAAAGCCTAAAAACATCTAACACGGGAGACACCATTAGTCAGCACCATGATTCAAGAGGCTCCAAGAAGAAGCAGCAGAAGGAACAAGAGACCACGACCCAACTAGTGGGCACCACGGCCTAGCCGTGGTGAGTTGTGTTCCCCTAAGCGAGCTAATTTTTTTGTTGCCTTTCGTGTTCCAAGCATTTTGGATAGTTTGCAAACTTGCTTTCAATGATAAAAGCCCCATTTCACTACTTTCTTGGCATCCTATCATCATCTAGCATCCATCTCGTATCCATAACCCATCATTAAAGAGTTGAAGAAGAAAGAAGCAAAAATCAAGTATCATTCGAAAGCTTTAGAAGTGGATTAAAAGATCATGATCCAGGTTGGATGAATAAGCTTTCTTTCCTTCTCTTTTCATTTAACTTCTCTTTTTTGTTTAGATTAAGATGCCAGAGATGTATGTATTGTTGATTTTAATAATGCGTGAGTAAATTTCTTCATCTAGGGGTTGCAAAGCTGAACCGATGTTGATTATGCTACGTTGAACTTCATGTACTTTGAATCCTTGCTTGGTTGTTTCAATGTAATCCTTGAATTTTGATCGTTATAAGATTTTTGGCTAACTTTTTGCATGTATGTTAGATGCCAGATCAAAGTACTAAAAAAATGAAAATAGACATTGGAAAATCAGAATTAGACTTTGTTTAACAGTCATTTAAGAAGGAATTGGGAATTAAATGGTCCTGTGGTATTCTTAAACTTGGTTAAATTACTATCTAATGTGAATTAATAACTAGTTTGATCGAGTTAATTCATTCTATTTTGAAAGAAAGTTGTGAATTCTCTAACGTTAGCGACCATTGAATCAATTGGCAAAGTGTAAAAGCACTTGTTTGACCAGTTAGATTGACACATCATTGGTGATGCTACCCCTAGATATTTTCAGTCATTGAAATTAGTCCTTATTATATAGCATTGGTTAGATAAAAACTCAAATCAAATCTTCATTTTGCTTAGTAAACTTTTGAAGGAATACTTGGTAATGAAATCTAATCTTCGTGGGAATGACCTTGATTAATCCTACAACACCCGTGCACTTGTGATGGTGATCACGTTTTTGGTGCTAGCGTCGGGGACTAGATTTGGATATTAATTACCCTTATAGAGCTTGACTAAGGATTTTTATTTTCTTTTTGTTTTTCAGTTTTACTCATTTTGGTGTGCTTTAATTGTGTGTAGGTCGCCCTTCATTTTATGCATAAGTCCCCCGATTTTGGAGCACTCTTTGAGCTTTATCCCGAGATCAAGTGAACTTTTCAAGGCAATGAAAGATTGAAGAGGAGCAAGAAGTGATCAAATCCAGACCTAAGGTGGCGGGGGAAGATGAGCAAAGGATGACCCTTCGGGACTCTATCACTCTACGAGTTCACACTTCACCACTACAAAAAATAATGCATCCTCCCGCATTTATATCATCACACTTAATTAGAGTGTGGGGAGAAAAATAATAAGATTTAAGCAGTTTTCTCGATTCCACATTTAACAAGTGTAGGTAAATTATGAATTTATTCCTATACTTATTAAGTGTAGAGAATTGAGAAGAGATTTTATAATTACTTCTTATATACTAATAAGGCAATTTATATGTCTAAATATATCAGCCAAAAAAATAGAACAAATAATTAAACAATGCACAAATATTTAGCAAAATAATTAAAATCATACTATGAAATATAACTTGCCCACCTACCCCCCACAACCAAAAATCTCAGCTTTAATTTGGTGCCTACCCACCCCCCAAAACCAAAAAACTCAGTGTTCATATCAATCCCTAGAAATTCACTCAATCCTCAATTCGTTCTTTATCAATCTAGCCGGTGGTAGCTTAGTGAATTTGATTTGTGCTACAAAACTCCTTAATTCCTAGAAATCGAACTCCTTAATTCAAATTCTGGGCAGCAAATTCTTCCCCAGAAGTCCTGAATTCTGGGCAGTTCGTTCATCTCGGTGGTGCAAGCGAATTCTAGGCGTTCTTCATCTGAGCAGTGCAAGTGAAGCCCTGAATTCGTTCTTCATCTGGGTGGCATTTTCTGGGCAACAAACACTTCTAGGCAACAAATTCTAGGCAATGATCGAATAGGAGCATCAAAGCAAACATTCAAAGCGAAATTAGGGTAGCCACTTGAAGAAATTAAGGGTTCTGTGAGTTCGTTTTTTATCTAAACTTGGGCAGCGATTCATATACGGCGTCTTCGTAAGGTAAGCTTAGCCTCAACTGTTAATCTGAATGTACTCAGAGTATGGGAAATTAAAATAATTCTCTATGTGTTTGTCTTCTGCAAGGCTCTGAATGTGTGAAGTATGATTGTGAATTTGGATTTTTTTATGGTGCTTAGAAATTTTGCTAGTGAGAATTTGCTTGAGCTCCTCATGAAGTAGATTTGTTCGTGATTGAGAATTCTAATTTGGGGAAATTTGGGATGATGAACATGTCAAAAAGCCAATGGGAAATATTGTGCTGATGAAGATGTCAATAGCAGAATAGCCCTTTTCAATGGGAAAAATTGGGATCAATGAATATGTCAAAAAGCTAGTGAGCATCTCAGTTTACTAATTTTCACTTTTTAAGCTTCATAATTTTTGATAAAGTGCCCTATTTTGGGGGCCATAATGTATAGAAGGTTTTTGTCAACAAAAAAGGATTAAGTTTGCCACTCTTAAAACTTACTAAGTGAGTAAGTGGCCATACCTCTATGCATAAGTGTCAAAGGTTCTCTTGTTGTCTCATCTCTTCTTCTCTCGCTAGATATATTAACGAGATGTAGATGGAGTGTTCCTGGTGTCTAGGCCTGAATTGTCTTATTATCTCCTTCTATAGTTCTACATGAATTTAAGCCTTGGCCCTCAGTGATTAGGTGCCTGGGAGGTATGTTTCCAAGAGTGAGGTTGGTAACAATGGCAATAGACACTATGAATGTTTAGGGGGAAAATATTGGTAGTTGATTTGAGTAGGACATGAATACGCCATAGAGGGTATTAGATACTAAGTCCATTTATCCTAAGAAGAACATGTTAGCATTTTGCAAACATGAGCAGTGGAGATATTATTTTATGATACCACTGTATTAGTAAAGGGTAACTAAGGTGTGATTAATTCTAAGTTTTTAATTATGACATCTTGGTGTACTTTATTTTAACATTGTGGGTATTGCGATTGTTTGCCTGGCACCCATTTATTAACTAGCATGAAAGAGCCTGATATACTTTATAGGCACCCAGACCACATTTGTGTGCTGTTTTTAGGGTGGGGTGTCATTATCTTCTGTAATGCTTGTTGGTCTTGTCTATTTACCTAAATTTCTTTCCTTAGAATACAAAAGTTGTTTTCACTTTCCTTAGCTTTTCTTTCCTTAAAAGAGAATTTCCTTTGCTTGTTTAAGTGTAAAAATTGTTATGAAATTTTCCTTCTTTTTTCAATTTACTCAGTGATTTTTCTGCCGTGAAAAATGTCTAAATGCGTAGTATTAAGCTGAAGAACTATTTTCATCTTCGACTTGTTAATATGATTGAATTTGTAGCTAGTGGTTTAAATTTGCTTAGTTCTTATGGTGTAGTATGCTCTAAGCATATGAATTTGATGTGTTGTTGTGACCCTTGTGATTCTTTTCCCCTCGTCCTTTATTGATTGCCAATGCTTAATGATAATGCTTATATTGACTTATGTGATGACCTTGTAGGTTGGTTGGTAGAAATTATAATAGACAAAAGTTGGATTCATATGCATAGAACTTCTCTTGAATATAGACATGGGGTTAAGTCATTTTTGGAATTTGCCTTTTGCAATGCTGGGGTAGTAAACTGATCATATACCTTTGTAATAAATGCAAAGTTAGGCACAATCATTGCTTCACAAAAGAAGAAGTGGCACATCATCTCATGTTTAATGGTTTTTGGCCATACTATAAAGAGTGGATGCATCATGGGGAGGAAATTTCTGAACCTTCTTTATTTTTTTGGGACAAAGGCCACAATAGTACTAATACCAATCAGAAAGTGGTTTTGGTGACATTGATACTATGAGAATACTTAATGATATTTTTGGGATGCGTGAAAATTGTGGGAATGACATGTTTCATCAAGAGGGTGATATGGATGAAGAAGACAATGGTGAGCCAGGGAATGAGGTACATGAGGGTGATACTTCCATTGTAGACAAAGATGATGGATATGAAAGGCTACTAGAACAAGTTGAACAGGAGCTATATGAGGGTTCAAAATTTTCAAAACTCTCTTTTCTGTTGCACTTACTCTACTTGAAATGCATGTATGGTTGGTCTATTAAATCATTTAATATGCTGCTCTAACTTTTGAGTTCTGTTTTTGGCCATATAGACCCCATCCCATCATCATGGAGTAATTGCAAACAATTACTTAAGGACTTAGGCCTTGAATATGAGAAAATATATGCTTGTCCTAATGATTGCATATTGTATAGGGGTGAAAAGGAACGACAAGAATCATGTAACAAGTATGGTTCTTCACGATGGAAGAATAGTGAAAAGAAATTGCCAGCTAAGGTATTACACTATTTTCCTCTCATTCCCAGACTGCTTAGGCTTTACAAATCATCGAAGATAGCTGAAGATATGATTTTGCATGATAAGTATCGTACAAAGGATGGGATTTTGAGGCATCCTATAGATGCAAAGGCATAGAAAGAATTTGATAAATAATATCCTGATTTTGCATCTGATCCTCGAAACATAAGACTTGGCCTAGCTAGTGATGGGTTTAATCCCTTTTGTGTTATGAGCAACACACATAGTACTTGGCCAGTTTTACTAATTCCATATAATTTGCCTCCCTGGTTATGCATGAAACAATCCTTAATTATACTATCAATGATTATTCCCAATGAAAAGGCCCCTGGTATGGATATTGATGTATATCTTCAGCCATTGATTAAAGAGTTAGTGCAGTTATGGCATGGTGTAGATGCATATGATGCATACACAAAGACAAGATTTACATTGCGGGGTGCTCTTCACTCTACTATAAATGACTTTCTTGCATATGTTAATCTTATGGGAAAGCAACTCAATCACTTTGGCTGGAGAATGGATATAAGTTCTGTTATATGGGTCATCGAAGATGGTTAGCAGAAGAGCACCTTTTTCGATACGATAAGGATGGATTTGATGGAAATATGGAGTTTCATAACACTCCAACTTCAATAACAGGGAGTCAAGTACTTACAGAATTAGAGGGAACTATGTTTACATATGAGAAAAGCCAAACCAATATAGACGTTGATGAGAGGGATGAAGAGCAAATATGGAAGAAGCGAAGCATTTTCTTTGATCTGTCATATTGGCAGTTTAACCATCTTCGTCATGATTTAGATGTAATGCATATCGAAAAGAACATTTGTGATAATTTGTTGGGAACTTTATTGAATTTGGAAGGAAAGAGCAAGGATAACTTGAAGGCCCGCCAAGATCTTCAACAAGTGCAGATAAGGAACAAATGCTGTTTACCTGCTTTAATTTGGTGTAGTAGGAAATACTTTCTTAATCATCAGTGCTACAGCTAAGAATTTAAACAAGTGGGGTCAGATCAAACTATGTTCTTTCCATTATGCATTCATGGTATGAAAGGTCATTACTCCCTTCTTGTCTGGTTCAAAAGCGACAGTTGGATATACATTATTTTGCCTATTTATCACTAAACAACTACTGACACACTTGGCTAGCCCTCCATAGTGTTGGAATAAGTTGCTTTTGTGTTTAAATTGAGGCCCTTCCATCACCCATTTTCAAAATACTAATGTTAATGTCTTACTGAATAGTAGTAATACTTGAGGAATGGTGGTGTCATGAAGTTGCTTAGTTCTCATTGTTCATGATAGTGTTCAAGCAAAGGACTTGTTTACATATCCTTTCACTCTACAATGACAGTCTCAGATAATTTATTATAGAATCAGTTTGCTTTATATTGTTGGTACTCCAGCCGTGTGCGCTATGGAGTTGTGATCTCCGGCATATAGCCGTCGAGCTTGGTGGACATATTGATTATATTCTATTATTACAGGTACTTATTATAAGGCTATAAGCCTAAGTTATGGTCAGTTTTTAGGGAAAACTCTATCCGTTTATTTCCAAAATTCTAGAAATCACTAACATCACTGGGCTGGTGTTAGGGTGTTACACTGTATACTTTGCTATGTATAGAATTTTTTGTTTATGCCTATATAATAATTTATAGGAGAAGGAGCATCAAAGAGAACCTGGTTCCTTGGAATGGTTTATAGAGACTCATCAGGATAAAGAAGGATCTTACCATGAACCGGCAACTAAGAAATTTGTGGTATATACATTTATATACTTATTATAATTTGCGTAGAGTATGTCATTAATTAAGACATACGTAAACAACATAATGATAAATGTTGGTATCTATGACCAATAATTTATATAGGATATTACTGTTGATATTGTCAAACGAAAGACGGGTGCTGCAGAAGTGGTATTCTCGGAAGCCACAGTGCCGATTGAGACTTTTGTTTATTATAAGTTGATGGGACCTGAAAGTAGTGGGAGGGTTAGAGGAGTTGGATCTGGAATAACCTCTACTCAACTTAATGCCAAACAAAATTGTCAAAGCAGAATTGAACCTTCAGATTCTAGCATAGTGAGTTTATTGCTTAAAAAGGTTCAATCCTTATGCCAAGAGGTCACTTACTTGAAGTCTCAACAAACTGATGATGCACGTGTTCTTTCTCAGGTCATTTTTATTACTTTATATTGAGTTTCCATAATTAAAAATAGATAATGAATACATGTACACTTTGGATAAGGTGGATGTTAATTTCTTTACTTGGTTTGTGATTAGGGCGATGACGTTGAAGAGAATCAAAGGAATAACACACCCTTAGTTGGTGAACCCATAAGAGATAGTTTGGTAGCCACGCCTACATTAGCTAAGAATAATGAGGTGTACATTAAGGATGCAGGTCAAATTGAAAATACCACTGTATTAAGGGATAAAGGTGGAGCTGCTCATACATCTAGGTCTCCTCATATTCTAAACCAAGTGAGTTCCCATTCTGTATGGGTATAAATGTGGTCGTCTCGTATAAAATTTTTGTGTTGGCCTTTTTTTTTTTTTTAAACGTTGTCACACATGATTTTGGTTATTTACAGGTGAGTCAGCAAAGACGAAGTGCTGGAGGCAAAGAGAACATACAGGTGCACATGAAACAAAACCACCACTCCTTTTTTATTTTCTTGGATTTAGTTTCATGTTGTACCACTTGGGTAAAGATAACATTTACAATCATAACAGTTACAATTATGTTCTTATTAGCTATTTTGTCTTACAAAATCATATCATTATCTGACGACGAGTTTTATTTAGCTAAATTCTCTTCAAGGAGTTAACAAGTCATGTACAACTCAAATTGGCAAGAAACATATAAGTGCGACAAATAGGATGGAAAATTCCACAATTGGCATGCCACGACCCCATAATTTTGTGAATCAAGTAAGTCCTATTATTTTCTGCACATAAACATAACATTATAGTATAATGTAAAAACCTTGCACAATTAACTTTTCGTTATTGAAGTTTCTTTTCAATTTGTAATTTTATGTAGTCGTATGATCAAAACACATATATGGAGGAAAATATGAATACTTCTGGTTGCTCAAATCAATCGAACATCGCTCGAAGGCTGAATTTTGACCAAAGAGAGCAGGTAAGACGTTAAGTAATTTTCATTTGAGCACTTTAAAGAGTAGACTTGGAAGTGAAATACTTCTAGTGCCTATTATTTTAGCAATTTGTTGCATTTGGTAATTAATTGATTATTGTTTTCATTCAGCTGAAATGCATCCAGGGAGTTAGTAAGGATGATCGCTTAACTTCTACGCCTTCACCTCTTTCAAGAGAACTTATGTGCTCTAAGGTAATTAATCCATATGCAACAACGCAAGTGTCTGTTTGTTTTCCTAATATGATATTTGTTAAATTGAAATAGATTATTCAACTTATTTGGCTGTTGTTATTATTTTAAGGACAATTTTTTTCATCGTAATCACTCATCATCTGAGGAGATGAATCGTTTGCCTCGTAGCCTTACAAAGTCGAAGAGCACTCAAGTTGAATTTGGGACTTGTAATGATGGTGTCACCCCAAATGATGAGATTTCTGGAGATGGTTGTCGGAGACTGGTAGGAACTACACATAATCAATAAGTATAAAATTCGATCAGCGGAAAAAAGAGGAAGGAAGTAGATACTTCTAATTTTCAGCCAAGTATCAATTTGTCTAAAAAGTAAGCAAATAAGACACTGCACAATCAGGTAAATAATTGTTGAAAGATATTGTGGACTCTATACTTCCAGTGTATTTCTACTCGTGCATACATGTGATTTTCTATGTTTTTCTTACTTCAAGTATCCTCACCAAGTTAGTTTATTTGAATGAAACTCAAGTGTGGTCGTGCTGAGATAGAAAACTTTATCAATAAGGTGATCGACGAAAATCCAAACACGGGAGAAGTTTCAGGAATCCAAAGAGAAGAGAGTTTGGTCATTGTTTTTTAGGCGGCATGGTATATAAATGCTTGTACATTCTTACATTTAATGTTTGATTTGTTGTTTACTTTGAGTTAACTAAGTCTAAAATTAAAACATCATTTATTGTAGGCCTATATTGAGGGTAAAAAGAACGTAGACAAGGACTTATTGAGTAGATTCTTTACGAAAAGTTGTTCGCTACTATTCAGCAACCTGCAGGTAAGAGTATGCTATTCATTTTAATTTAGAATTTTGTGCGTCTTTAGACTTGATTCTGTTGAGTTTATATCTTAGTTAATCTCTTTGGTTATCTTTTCTAACAGTTAATTTTTTCTGTGTGTTTCAATTGTCTAACATCTTGCATTTCTGGAGCTAATTAACATCTCTTAATGAAGAAAACAAAGATGGAGATTTTTTTATACATTTTTGGACGTTAGTCATGTTTTCTAGGTAGTATATAGAGCACTAAAATATTCAATCAGCTATGTCTGCAATTAAGTATTGATTACGTTAGTCTTTGTTGCTATTTCTAAGTGTAATCTACAAAAAATTAGCAGGATAGATTCAAAGCAATGCGAGAATGTTTTTTTTTTTGATTACGTTAGTCTTTGTTGCTATGTCTACAATTAATTTTTTTCAGCACTAATGTATGTATAATTTATTTAATTGATGTTTGATCTACTTTAATTTGTTACGGTTTGTTAATTTTATTTATTTACGTAGGGTGATGCGTGTTAGTATGTAATTAGTATAAAATATGTTAATTAAAAAAAGAACCACTGTTTACAATTGGTCTATTTTTAACTTAATAAGTTTTACATTAATTACCAGCATTTTTCTAAAAAAAATAAGATAATTCTAGTAACACTTTTAAGTGTGGGGAAAATTATGACTTTTTGCATCTTCCAGAGTGGGCATAACGTATAATGGCCACACATAAATTGTGAGTAATTAATACTTACTCCGCATTTATAAGTGTGGGAAATATAGCTCTATCCGCATTTTCATTAAGTGTGGAGAATACTTTCACACACTTACCTTCCCCACACTTAAGCCTAAGTGTGGGCAACTACTGTTTCTACACTTATAAGTGTAGTTATTAACAAAATTAAATGTGGAGGGAAGCAATCTTTTTTGTAGTGCATGGTCTCACTTCAAGCAATACTGGGCTGCCTACAGCCGCCAACAATTTTGATCTCAAGCTGGAGCTAATCTTAATGGTGCAACAATCACAATTTGGTAGCACCCCAATGGAGGACCCCAATTTGCACCTTACAGTTTTTCTAGAGGTGTTTGATGCATTGAAGACTAATGGAGCCTCTAGTGATGCAATCTTCCTTCGCTAGTTTTCTTTCTCTCTTTGGGACAAAGCAAGGGCATGACTTCACTCTTTACCATCGGGATCCCTCACCACTTATGATGAGCTAGGCCTTTTTTTCTAAGTTCTTCCCTCCTAACAAGACAGTAAGCGTTTCAGAAATCATATTACTTCGGTTGCTCAATATGAGGATGAGTCGCTATACGAAGCATAGAAGCCCTTCAAGGACCTTTTGACATTAAGCCCCCATCATGGTCGTAAAAAGTGGATCACAGTGCAAGCATTGTACAATAGAGTTGCACAAGCCATGACATCCATGGTAGATGCAATGGCAAGAGGAACATTGGTAAACAAAATGGAGGATGATGCATACAACTTGATTGAGGAGATAAAGCTCAACAAATACCAATCGTCCAGTGAGAGGACTCCTTCCAAGAATATTAGAGGTAAGTTTGATGTTTAATGCTTTACATTTGCTTATTACTAAAATGGATGGTACGACTTAAAGGCTTGATCGTTTGGGTGTGAATACGATGAATGTACGTGCCGCCTCCCTGCCTTGTGGTAGTTATGGATCAGTTGACCATGTGACTTTGAGTTGTTAAGTGAGAGTCCTTTTGCTTAATTCTATAGAGACCAAGTTGCATATGTTAATAACTTCTAATCCAGGTTGAACCATAACCTATATTCTAACACCTACAATCCTGATTGGAAGAACCATCCGAACTTGTCTTACAGGAGTCATCTTCTTCCCTTTCCCCAAGCTATTGCTACCCAGTTTTCAAAGGCCTTTCTTCCCTTCACAAGCTCCACAAAAGTCCAATCTAAAGGCTACATTAAAAAGTGTTCTTTTGGCATAAAAAAAAAATAAGATGAGTATATTAAGCAATTAGCCTCTAATGTTGATTTGGTTACTACTCATAACAAGATGTTGGAATCAGAAATTGCCCACCAAGCTATCTCTTCGTCAACATCTCCTAGTAGGTTTCCTAGTAAGTTCAAGCCTAACCCTAAAGAGTATTACAATTGTACTGTCTTGAGAAGTGACACAAAATTAGATGGGCCTAAGGGTGTTAAATTGATGCATATGGTGATAACAGTCATAATGTGAATGTCGATGCCTTGCCTAGGGAGGATGAGAATGAAAATGAGAAGCCTGAGGAATCTATGCCATCTCTCTCGAAGCCTTACATGTCACATTCCCATAAAGATTTATCAAGGTCAAACTTAATGCTCAATTTGGGAAGTTTCTTAACGTGCTTAAAAAGTTGTATGTGAACATTCCTTTCATAGGTACCTTGTCTCAAATGCCTATATATGGCAAATTTTTTAAAGAAATCCTCTCCAAAAAGTGAAATATTAATGAGCATGAGATAGTAGCTTCTGGTGAGGAGTGTAGTGCTATGGTCCTAAACAAGCTTCCTACTAAGTTTAAGGACCTAATAGCTTTTCTATTCCTTAATTAAAAATGTGAGCATTGACAGGGATTTATTTGATCTTGGTTCTAGTGTGCGTTTGATGCCCTATTCCATTCTTAAGAGACTTGACCTAGGAAAGTTGAGACCCAGTACCATTTCTCTTCAATTAGTGAACTGTTCTGTGAAGTATCGTTTGGGTACTTTGAAGGCTATCCCCATAAAGGTGGTTGATTTTTATGTGTTGGTAGAATTTACAATTATTGATATGGCTGAAGATGTCTGCACCAAAATCATTCTTGTGAGGCTTTTCCTGGACACTGTGGATGTAAAATTGATGTTAAGGAAGGCATGTTGACTTTTGATGTGGGAGAGCACCATGCTGAATTTGGTTTGTTTAAGAACTATGAGTCTTCTTATTCTTCTCTTCCTTGTTGTAGAAGTCATGTGGTTGTCTCTAATGAGTTTATGGAATTAGTTGAGGTTTGTCTAAATGAGTCTCAGGATCTTGTTTATATGTCTGATGAGCGCAATGGACCTTCCTATGCAAAGGCAGATTTGGTTGAAAACGTCCGACTTAACATTGTCAAAAATGAGCCATATGCTTTTGGTGAGGGTTATTTGAATGATTATTGTAGGTTTGGACCAGTGTTATTATCTTTGCCCCCTATGGGTGATGTTAAGATTGACCTTAATTTATAGCTTGAGTTTGGTTATTATGATAGTGGTCCGTCTGACGGCGCCCACCACAAGGTGATCTTGCGTGTAGACCATCGTGCTTGGCGTTATATGATACTTAAGAAGGACATGCATTCCCTCTACATGAAGTGTTTTGTTCTTTTACAAGAATTTGAGTTTGAGGTTTATGACAAGGGTGGAACAAGAATGATGAAGTTCCCTTTCTTTGTGGTTTACCTTTCCTAAAGGATGATCACTGTGTGGTTTAGCTAGCGACATAAAAGAACAGTTGTTTAGGAAGCAATCCAATGCTCTTTTTCTTTTCTCTTTGTTTTTCTTTCTTTAAATTTTAGTTTTTTTTGGGTGGGTGCTTTTGCATGATCCTTTCTTTTCATACCTTTATTAGTTTACGCCGAGGGCAATATATTGTGTAAGCATAGGGAAGGGGTATTTTGCATTAAGGGATATTTTACATGTGTTGCATCTTAGTTCAGACATGTTTTGTTCAACTTACATTAGCATTGCATATAGGACAATTAGGTGCATGTTTATGTTTTCATTTAGGGTTTAGGTTGCATTTCCCCAAAAAAAAAACAAAAATTAAAAATGAAAAGTTTTGAAAAAAAAGGAACCTTCAATGATAATTTTATAGGCAAAATAGCATTCATGAGCTTGAACGACTTTTCATGAGTAGCCCCTGTGGTGTGAAAATTTTTAAAGGTTTTGTGAATGTCCTTTGTCTTGGCCCTTGTTTTGATCAAGAACTTTATTATTCCTTGGAGTTGTTGGCACTATTATTGGTGCATCTACTTTATTTCAAGAAGTAATTGTAACTTTGGTAGATATCCTATGAGATTTTGAGCCTTATTTAGACTAATCATTGTATTTAATCTTATGTCTTTTCATGTGTTTTACTATTCGAAGTTACATCTCTAGAACTAGCCTAGGCTCTTGTTCAAAACTACATTCACATTGCATAGAGTATGATGTGATAGAGGCATTTCTTTGTTTTTGAAATTTTAGCCAAATCGCCAAATATTCTACCCTTGTGTTACATATTTATACCCTTTACTAGCCTCTTTGAGCTTGTGTTCATCTTTGCTATGATGAATGCTTCATACACATCCTTATCCATACATATATTCTTGCTTTTAAGCCAAGTCTATGGTGCTTTTCTTCATGCATATAGGGGGTAGTTTGGGGGTAATTGAGTTCAAGTTGGCTTTGGTATGTTTGTTTGTTGAGGGGATTAATGGCATTGAGCATTTGGTTTGTTCTCCTATTGTTCATGTTATGTACCTATCCATTTGGTTACTAGTTGACAATTAAGTTTATCATGCCGTTCACCAATTGAAATTTTTATTCCATCCTCCATTTTAGGGGAAAAACGAGCATAAAAATGGAAAAAAAGGGAAAGAAAAAATGCAAGAAAAAAAATGAATAAGTGATTAGCGTTAGACAAGTAAATAACTTAAATTCCTTTCGTTCTCAACTCATTTACTACGTGATTCATTGGATATGTTCATTGCATCATTGGGTTTTATAGTGTTGATGAACTTCATGGTTACTTAGTGCCTTGTTGATTACTCCCTAGTCACTTGGCTATATATTACCCAAATTCGTTAGTCCACTCCTTTCCTTTGACCATTTTAGTCCGCATTACAGCACTTATAAAGCCCTCTTGATTGTCATGTGCACATTACATCTTAGTGGTGAAGAATTAGATAGTCTTAGCGAGCTCATGGTAGTTCGCATCTTTGAAATAAGTCTTTAGCGAACCTATGCTATATTTCAAATACATGAGTGTGAGAGGTCCACATTTTCCAAAAGTGATATTCTATTGGTACATTTGGCACTCCTCAATTTCATCTGCTTTTATGATGTATCATGTGGTTCTTAGCAGGTGACTAAGTTTGATATCTAATTTGTGGTTTCATACTTTTTTAAAAACATTCACATTCTTCTGATTTTGAAATAGCTTTTGCGCTATTTAGCTTAATCAATGGTTGGCTTTCTTGCTTATTATGCTATGAGTTGTCTAGCCTGATGACGTTGTTGTACTATGAATCCTAGATGCACCTCTTATTGTCAGTTTGTCTTAATTTTAGCTTTACTTGGGGATAAACAAAGGCTTAAGTATGGGGGAGTGATAAACATTATAGTTGCATGAATTATTTAAGTGTTTGGAAGTCAGTTTGTGGGATGAATATGCTTGATTGTATGATTTATGCCCTATTTCCATAGTTATGCTTGGGTTTCGCTTGTTTAAGAATTGTTTAGAAATTTTAACCTTGTAAGCCCAAAGCATGTGAGTAGAACTAAGATTTTGAGGCCTTGTGGATTAAATAAGGTAGCAAAAGAGACCTAAAACACCCAACACGGATACACCATGGTCAGTACCACGATTAGGGAGGCTCTAAGAAGAAGTGGCAGGAGGAAGAAGATAGGACAACCCAATTCATGGGCGCCATGGTCTAGCTATGGTAGGAACCATAGTTCTTAGGTGCCTCCATGCTCAACCCCATGGTCAGCCCAATTCCCTCAAGTTAACTAATTTGCTTCGCGGCTCTTTGTGTTATAAACGTTTTAGACGATTTGCAGATTTTAATGTCAATACTAAAAGCCCTGTTTTACTGCTTCGTTCAAATCCTATCCATTATCCTATCATCATCTACCATTCTCCTCATGTCCATAATCCACCACTAAAGACTTGAAGAAGAAAGAAGCAAAGATCGATCATCACTCAAAGGTCTTGGAAGTGGTTAAAATATCATCATTTGGGTTCCTTGAATAACTTTATCTTTCATTCTCCTTTCATTTAACTTCTCTTTTCAATTTAGATTAAGAATTTAGAGATGTATGTATTGTTTATTTAAATAATGAGTGAATAGATTTCTCTATGTAGGGGTTGAAAAGCCGAATTAACGTTGATTATGCTAGTTTGAACTTTATGCATTTTAAATGCTTGCTTGGTTGTTTTAGCCTAATCCTTGAATTTTCATTGTTATTATGGGATTTTTGCCCAACTTCTTGCACGTATATTAGATGCTAGATCGAAGTACTGAAAGGTGAAGATCAACATTGGAAAGCTACGATTAGATTCAGTTCAAAAATCATTTCAGAAAGGATTGTGAATTAAATGGCCCTGTGATGATCATACTCTTAAACGTGGTTAACTTAAGATCTGGTGATAATTAGCAACTAGTTTGATCGAGTTAATTCACTCTATTTCGAAAAAAAGTTGGGAGTTCTCTAATGTTATCGGCCATTGAAACGATCGACAAGGTGAAAAACTACTGGTTTGACAAGTTAGATCGGCACATCATTAGGTGATGCTACCCCTAGATGTTTTCAGTCATTAAAGTTACTCCTTGTTGTTTAGCATTAATTAGATAAAAATCAAAATCGAATCTTGATTTCTCTTAGCTAACTTTTAAAGGAATACTTAGCAATTTAATTTAGTCTATGTGCGAATGATAGTAGAACACTTGTGCATTTGTGGTGGCGATCAATGTTCAAAGACAAATTTTAGATGCTTAAAAGAACTTTTTTAAAAATTTCATGCAAGAAAATGCGCTATTCATGTGATAGAATGCTCTACTTTGTGCAAAAAAGGCTCCTCTCCATGTAATAAATTGGTTGGATCTATCAAATAAAATTCTCAATTTTATACACTATCACACTTTGAAAGTCCACCATAATGCTCAGCTTTTTTTAGTTAAAAATCCAAGTGCACAGTGTAACTATAACTAATAATCGGTAAGTGCGGGTCAAATCATTTGAGAACTTACTTTAGAATACTGAACCAACCAAAGTACTTAATCTAGGATAATGACTAACTTTCTAGTTTGAGATGGGTTAAATTGTACTAATGAAAGAGATAATCCTTAATTAGAGAACACATACATTAAAAGCCCTAAGGGCTTGTTCTTTTCGTGGGTAAATTGCAGGTGTAGGATGGAAAGGAATGCAATGAAGTGGGAAAGAGTATAATAGAGTGGGAAGGAATGATTTTTTTTTTTTTTTTGGGTTACAAGAATGGGAAAAGCATGGAATGAAAATGAGTAGGAATGAATGAAATGGAGTGAGAAAGAGTGGAACAAAATGAGAGGGAAGATGAAATTATTGATATCAATGTGTGGAAAGGAGTGGGAGGGAATGACAAAAAGTGGGAGAAAGTAGTAAGGAAGAGAGTGGGAAGAAGTAAAATTTATCTTTAAGAAGTGGAAAAGAGTGGAAACGAGTGTGAAGGAGTAGGAGCCAAAGATTTACCCATGAAAAGAACAAGGTGCGCTATTTTGATTCAAGAACAATTATTAATTCCTATAAATTTCTCATGCTTGCATCAGAGTGGAGAGACGATGAATTACCTCCCATCTATGACTTCTATCAAAGGACAACAGAGTAGTCCAAGAACATCTATTTTCATGAAATTAGGGGTTAACAATGACCATAGAATCGAATAATGAATACTCGTAATTAAAATCCTAATTACATTCATATTAGAATCCTAATTGTTCACTAAACTACACTAGATTTAGATTCCATCTATCAATGATCTTCATAAACTTGATCATGCCCTATTGAAAACTCGTTCAAGTTCTTAATGAATTAAGTTAGTAGTCAATAGTGAAAAACCAATTCGCAAAGCTTGATACAATTTTAGTAGGATTATTTCATGGTCAACAAATCATATAATAGGGGCTGCTCCCAACGTAAGATAGATATTTAGCCTCTAATCACATTTATAATTCATAAACATAATTGCAAACAATGAAACAAATAAGAATAGATGGCAAGAGACAGGTTAAAGAACAAACTTGAAATTCAAATCGAATTGAGAGTACTAAGAATCTTCAATGCATCGATCTTCAAGACTAATCACTAAATCTAGGAAAAATCTCTCAGAACTCTCTTTAATGACAAAATAAAACTTACTGTCTCTCATTCCTAAAAATATTATATTTAAATCAAACATAGGTCAGCACAACAAAAGGGATACATGGGTGTGTATATCTACACAGCTAGCCATGATTCCCTCAAGTTGTTGCTGCTCATTAAAAATGCACGGCCAACTATGCAAGCATTAGCTAAAGTTCTCATGAAATCCTCCAACCTCTTCCTTAACCAAATCATCACTCCAGACTCATTTTAAAGTCGTTGATCATGGTTTTTATCAAATTTGGCCAAAGATACCTACAAAAAGCAAGAATTATCCAAAAACAAATTATGAACAAGGAGAAGCAAATACGACCATATCCCTCACTAAATTTAAGGATTAGATAAGGAAGAGTGGAAAAATTGAGTGTGATAGCATAGCTAAATTAAAGGCTTATAAGCTCCCCGATGATTATACCTTGCTTGTCTCCCAGCAAGATTATAAACATGACTGAATTGTAAATGGGGTAAGACCTCTATTTCCAACCTCCACAAGCCAGGTAGTGAGAACCAAATCAACTAGACACTATTGTACACAAAAGGCAGCCCATCCGAAGGGCAAAAACTTATTTTATCATGAGAACGCAAATCAAAATCAAAGATCACAATGTGGGAACACATAGTTACCCAATATCGAGCCATCAGTTGCTCAAGATGCCCCCAAATAAATGGTGGGCTAATTGGACTAATAGAGCCTTGCTTATAGGAAAAAAATATAAATGTCCCCTCTTATGTGTTTATTAATAATGATGGTTCATTAATCATCCTTCCTATGAAACATTATCACTATAAGTTCGGTCATAATCTCAAATTCACCACCACTAAAACGCAAAATACAACTGATAATCCAGAGGACATGTTATAGGTTGTAATAGGGTTCAAGATTTAGAGAGAAAAAGGGATAAATAGTGTTTATGAAATGTGGAGTTCAAGCTCAGAGAATAAGGAGCCAGGTATCAACAACAAACCCCTAAATGAGCGTAGGAAAATGAGCCGAGACAATCAAGAACAAATTTATTCAATCATTATGCTAAACACTTTATGCACTTCTTTTCTTCATTTTTCATCTTTTTTTTCTCTTTTTTTTTTTTGGTCAACATGTCTAGTAAATGGCCAATGATAACATCACACATTTACAACTCAAACTCAATTCCCAATGAACATTAACTATTAAACTGAGAGGAGGACATCAACATTCAAGCCACTAACATCCCCACAACACAACAAAGCACTTAGAATAAACACAAAAATATGTTGATAATCACCCCCAAACTAACCATCATCACGGATCAAAGTAAAACTCCATTAGTCTTGGCATAGAGATTGAGAAGGTCAATGGCTAAATTGGAGGGTTCATAACAAATGAAATCAATCAAAGGCAAAAAGGATCATAAGGGGCAGAACATTAAACATGGGGCGGCTATTTGGTTGTGTGGCTATTAATTTAGCAAACAATGCCCCTATTATGTTATCGAATACACATGCTATGCGAAGTCTTATAGAGAAACAAACCAAGTTGTAGAAGATATGTACATGGAGGGGTTTCATAAGAAATGAAAAGAATACGAGTATATGAAAATGATCAGTCTAAATAGGCTTTAAAATTTTGCTAAACTACTACCACATTTACCACTACTTCAAGGGGATATCCCACTTGCAAAGGGAAACTACTCATATCATAGACTCTCAATGGTAATGAGTATGCAAACTAAGACAATGCAATAAAAACTATTATTTTCAAACCAACTTTCATAAGATTTCAACAAGAAATGCCACACAATCAAGCACAACAATGTAAGTCAACCAACTAGCATGCCTTGAGTCATTATCACATGAGGAGTCTTCAAAAGCCCTCTTTTATGTTCCTTTTTTTCTTATTTTTTGGCTATTTTTTTAAAGAAATAAATCTACCTAGGATAATGAACAAGAAGATAGTAAAGAGAAGGGCTAGACTGATTAATTGAAGATCTTATAGATATCTCATTGAACATATCTCCACTTGAGATTAAAGATAATAGAGGTCATATATACAGTGTAACAACTACCTACATGCTCTATCCTATATGCATAACTAAACAAAAGATAGAATCAAAGCTAATACATCCCTAAGTGTACGCCTAAAATGAGAATGAAATCTATGATCTAGATGCAAGTACACAAAATACAATACGTAAATACATGCAATGCTATACAAATCACACCAACCAGCCACCATTTAGCAATCATAATTCGTCCGTCACAACATCCCAAAGAATGCCTCAAAGCGTCAACAACACCATATCACATAGAACCACAATAGAGCTCACCCACCCCCCCTTATGCTTAAACTTTTCATTTATTGCAATGAAACAAATATGCATAAAAAACAAAGGGAACTGAGAAATACTCACAATGGGATCAATATGGACCAAAGGGCCACTACGCTAAGGGCCAATGGAAGTGTTTGTAGGCAAAGTAGACATGATGCTCCATGTTCTGCTCTCGGCAATCCATCTTGCCTCACTATAAAGAAGCTCGACGAGCTGCTGAGAGCATTGGTTGTCTATGTAGTGTAGCCTTAGGTGGAGGTGACCAAACTCCTCAGTGATGTACTGTTAGAAATAGAGCTCCTGTGACCAAGAAGGTCTAGCCTTAGCAACCCTACTTAGAGGTGTCTCACACCCTTGGACGCCCCACACAGCATCCTCAGCCTGAGGCATTGGCTAATCATTATCATCATTGCCCTCAACATAATGGGATCCTTATAGCTCTAATATAACTCATAGATTATAGTGGTCTTGGCTGAACTAGGCAAGGGGAATAAAGCATGACTGTAGTGGTTTACCCACAATTGACCAACCATAACGAGCCAGATCTCCATGCTCACATATGAACCAAATTGAGACACATGTCTTCATAGAGAATGGGCGTATAAGGAAGATTGTCCCCTATATGCAACCCTCTAGCTAAGGCAGTGATAATGCCACCAGTAGCGATGAGAGAGTATGTGAGCACTTATATCTGTACGAGCCCTATGTAAGACAGCCCATAAGATAAACAACTCCGCTCACCATGATACTCCCTAGCTATTAGATCTAGCATGCACATTACTAGCTGTGACATTTTGGATGTACCAAAGTATAGGGTTGCAAATGTATGTGGCTTTACTGCAGCGAGTGTCATAAGGTGGTACATCACATGTAATGTTCCTCCAAAATAATCCTTGATTATAGTACTTATGAAAATAATCTTCCACTCCACCACTTGGGAGTTCGAAGCAATTAGCTAAAATGTACTAAGTTCATCTTATGGCTAATATCATAGAATGGAAATCGAATTTAATACGCCCCATTTTTATTACTCCCCTTTTTATCAACTACTAATGCACTAAAAACTCCTGAACCAACCTTTCATACATGGGATATTACAAAGTCATAAACCTTTACCAACCTAACACATCAAATAAGTTATGTATATCATCCCACAAATGCAGTGATTTCAATTAGCCAACATCAACATACTTAGGTTTAAAAATTTTAAGTGAAACTACCTCATCATAACATTAACATTATTCCTCATTTATGAATTGAATTCGATGTTTGAGCACGATTACCTCAGGGTGGTAGTGGCGGGCGACTAACACTGGCCATGAACGCCTTGGTAGTTTTGGAGAACTTTTAGAAGCTATGGAGGATGAAGTTGCCTTGTTCTTGGGAGCTATTGTGGTGATGGAAAAAAAAAAAAGCTTCGACCCAAAATGTTATAAATCAATGGAGAACCTATAACTGAACCACCTAAATTGATCAATTAAATCCCGAAAAAAGCTTTAAGCCATTAATGGAGTTGGATGTTGAGGGAAGACAAGGATAAGTAGTGAAAAGGAATTGGGTGGTGAAGAAGAATAAGTGGGACGAAGGAGGAGTCACCAACGAAGTTCCTGTAAAGTGTGGCCTCCAAAATAACAACTGTTAGAGGTGGATCATTGGTGGGCAAGAGTTAGGGTTTTGGGTGGGTTGGTGGTTGATTTGAGTGGATGTGGGTGAATAGAGAAGTCGTGCATGGCGGACGGCAATCGAAAGTGTGGGGATGGTGCCAAACCAAAGTTTTGGCGAAATGGCTGAAAAAGGATGGAAAGGCATAGGTGAAAGAGTGAGATGAAAGCCATGGCTAGGTTGATTGGTGTAGTCACATTTTGAACTAGCATGCACGACCATGCAAAATTAAATGGGCAGCTGTGCATTTTTATGTCTAGATATGCATAGAGGTGCAAAGTTACAGAATCAGTCGTGCAACTATCCGGTGGGGTTCTATCTTATATGCATGGTTGTGCAACCTTTCACAGTTACCTATATAGTATGGGTGCCTTTTTTTTAGAGAAAGCAACAAAGTTGGGTTACCTCCTAAGAATCACTTGATTAAGGTCAAGAAAGGTACTAGTAACCTTCCCATTTATCGGTTCTTTGGTGATGTAATGTTTCAGGAGTCGTTCATTTACCTTGAAAGTGCTAGTGGACTCCCTTCATATTTCAACAGCTCCATGAGGTAACACCTTTAACGCTTTAAATGGGCATAACCGCCTCAAGTGGAGTTTTTCAGGAAATAGTTTAACCTCGAATTGAAAAAAAATACTAACTCATCTTGCTAGAAATCTCCCCTATAAATGAACTTGTCATGCCACTTCTTTGCCCGCTCTTTATAGATCAAGGTATTCCCATAGGCAGCCACGCATATTTCCTCAAGCTCACTGCGTTAGAGAAGTCACTTCTCTTCCGTGGCCTTAAGATCAAAATTTAAATGGTTAATGGCCTAAACAGCCTTGTGTTAGTAATGTGAGATAACACTTTGGACATCATCCTCTAGGAGAGAACACCAATAGATCCTATCCTTATAGTACTTGAAAAGAAAAGGTTCTCCCTAAAATTTGATTTGATGTCATGGAAGAACTTCTTTTTCTTATAAAAGGTCAAATTAGGTGGCAAGACTTCAAAAGCCAAGTAATTGTCAATATAATGAACCTAAGGGCCACACCAAAGTTGGCTGCAAGGAAATGCTTATTGGAAAAAGCATCGATGATGGGAATCCCTGACCCTCAACTATGAGCTTGGAGAGGTGATCAACTACCAAATTCTAAGCTCCTGCCTTGTCCCTGATCTCGATATCAAATTCTTATAGTAGTAGAACCTACCTGATCAGCTAAGGCTTAACATCTTTCTTGTCTATGAGGTGCTTGAAAGCAGAGTGGTTAGTATACATAATGACCTTGGAGGATAACAGATTTGGTCTAAACTTCTCAATTACATACACCACTGTAAGCTACTCCATTTCTATGGTTGTATAGCTTTGCTAGCCTTATCAATTGTCATGCCAGCACGGTGAATGACACATGGCTTCTTGTCCTTTCATTTTCTAACATTGCTCCATGCTCATGCTCGCTGGCATAACACATGATCCCAAATAGGAGACTTCAATTTAGTGGTTAGATCATGGGAGCAGAAACGAGAGCTTTCTTTATGCTGTAAAATTCATCAAGAAACTAGTAGTGAACACAAACGGGGAATCTTTAGCTAAAAGCTGAGTTAAAGGCTTGACAATTTTAGAGAAATTCTTAATAAAGCAATGAAAGGATCCAGCATAACCATGAAAATTCCTCACCTTTGTGACAGAAGTAGGGGTGACAACCATGTGATAGCCTCAATCTTTCCGTTTTCTATCTCAGTGCCCCAGTGAGAAGCCACATGACCTAAAACAAGCCCATATGCATCACAAAATGGCATTTTTCCCTATTCAGAATTAGATTAACTTCTTCACATCTATGAATTACCTTAGCCATATTTTCCACACAAAATCAAAAGTACCTCCATAGACTAAAAAATCATTCATGAACACCTCCATGATGCTCTCCATAAAGTCAGAAAATATGGCAATCACATATTGTTGGAAGGTGACATGGGCATTACATAATACAAAAGGCATCCTTTGATAAGCAAAGGTTTCATAAGGGCATGTAGAGGTCATTTTCTCTTGGTTGCTTAATTGGATAAGAATTTAAAATAAAATACAATACACATGCATCTAACTAAAGAAGAAATACCTAACCAACCTTCGTAACATCTAATCAATGAAGATGAGGGGGAAAAGGTCTTTTCAGGTGGCCTTGTTCGATTTACTATAGTTAATGCACTTGCATCACCCATTGACAAGCCTAGCAGATATAAACTCATCAAGTTTATTCTTAACGACAGTCATACCCCCATTTTTTAGGAGCTACTTCAATTGGACTCACTAACTTACTATCAAAAATTGGATAGATAATTCCAGTGTAAAGTAGCTTAACAACATTCTTTTTTCACAACATCTTGCATATTAGGATTTAAATGTATTTGAGGTTATCTAGAAGGATTATGACCTTCATCAAGAATAATCCTACGTATGCAAATTAAAGGATTAATTCTGTTAATATCATTGATGCTATAGCTTATGGCACCTAGATGCTTTCAAAGCACATCTAATATCTTTTCGAGTTACGTGCCATCAAATTTAGCACTAATAATAATGTGGAATGTAGACTCAAGGCCAAGAAAATTCATACCTAAGGTGGGTAGACACAGGTTTCAACTTTACCTCGAAACAGTTTTCTTATCATAATAGGAGGATTGAACATCCACACTAAGAACCTATTTGTGCTGTGCCTAGGCAAGTAAGTCGAAGCTAAATTTAGTAACCTTGCTTAGGCCTCCTTCTTTTCAACCTGATGACTCTCGGCTCCTAAGCTTATGCCCACTAGAGCGAACCAAACAAGCTTTGAAAGGGCCCATAGGGGGAGTAGGAATCAACATCTCCTCACTATCTCTTTGAGTATATTAACTTTATAACAGGCATCCTCCAAGACAGGAAAAGCCATGGCTTGCACAAGGTTGAACTCTAATCTCTCTTCAGTAACCTGAAGAGAAGTCTTCCCATTCTTCACATTAATTATAGATCCAGTTGTGGTCAAGGATGGAGTCACCAAGATAATAGGGATTTGGGCATCTTCCTCCATCTCTACTACTACAAAATCACAAAGAGAAGAAGAACTTTCCAACCTTTAAGGGCACATCCTTAAGAACTCCGACAGAATATTTCACCGAACAATCTACCACCTTAATGGAGATGGTAGTAGATTTCAAATATCCCGCTTAGAGCCTCTTACAAATGGAGTTAGGTATAAGGGTCATACTAGACCTAAGATCATATAGGGCCCTGCTAATCACGATATCAACAACTACACAACATATAGAGAAACCACCAGGAATAGACATCTTACTTTTGTAAAATAGCACTATATTCTTCAGTAAGAGCCATCGTAGCATGTTCCTGCAACTTCTCTTTATTGAAGAACATAACCTCCAAAAATTTGGCATATGAAGGTATATTAGTGACAACTTCAAAGAAAGGGGTGTTGATATACATCTTTCTCAGTATCTCTAAGAACATACCATACTTCTCATCTTTTGCCTTTACAAGCTCTTAGTGGTAAGGAACTAGGGGCTTATAAGGCTTAATTGGCTTAGGAACACTCTTAACCTGAACCTCAACATGCAGCTCCTCAATCTCCTCCTCCTCTCTATGGGGCTCAACTGAAACATCCCTCTCTCCGCCTATTCCCTTGACCTCACTCTTTTTCTCCTTCTCAACAACCCCTGGAGCATCTAGTAGGGCTAAACAGGATTGGGTACCCACCCCATTTTCATTGAACTGGTCCCAGCTCTGGTTGGAACCAGGTCTAAAAATCTGGATCTGATCCCGGTCCCGGTTGAAACTAGATCCAAGATTTTTGGAACTAGTCTCAGAACCGGTTGGGACCGGGTCTCGAACTGGGTACCTTGCTCCTTATTTTTTCTATTTTATTTTATTTCATTTCATTTAAATTTTTGGCCTGTGGTTATGACTTTGTGAGAGAACCAATACACTCAACAAGGTAGCTAATCGATCAAATTTAATAGAGTGGAAACTAGACATTTATCATGCATTAAAGTCCAATTGGTTAACTAATAAATAGCATTTAATTTAATCCAAGCATTAAAAATCTTCTCATAATATTATACATTAACAAAAAGATTTAGTAATATCAACGTATAGTTGAAAATTATGGCGGCATCGAAAGAACAACACATGATATCAACGGGATATTGGGTAACTCAGACATTTTTTTTAAAAAAAAAACTGATTGGATCAGATAACTGGGCAACGGGTCCGGTTCTAGTTCCAAGTTTTTATGACACGGCTCTGAACCCGATTGCAACCGGTTCCAGGATTTTGAAACTAATCCTCGAACCAATTCAACTGTGTTCGGGTATGGACAGACTAGTCCGAATCGGGTTCGTATCCGGGTCCAGAAACGGGTACCCAGTTTTTTTGCTTAACCTAGCATGTAGTATTCTTCCTCTCCTTAATGTGATAGTATTCATCTACCTCTTAAAATTTGTCTCTAATGGACCCAAAAAAAGGTCCTTGAGGGCAAGAAAGATGACTCACTTGTTGTGCGATCTGAGCTATCTGAGTATTTATCATGTTCTGGTGGGGAGATATACTTTAAAACTTGGATGTTAACTGGTTGACTGACTCACCAAGAGTTTCATTAGTCTTGGTTTGGATTTGGCTAAGACACTCGATTAGAATTGTCCCACACTCCCAAATTGATTTTTGTTGAGGCGGTTAAGGAAGTGGATTAAAAGAGCACTATATTCGAATCCCGACTGTTGGGTGGTTTTTGGTGGCTAGGGTTGGAGTTTTTATAAGAGAAATTGAAATGATTTCTGCATCATGGGTTATAATTATTGGAAAAAGGGTTATTTTGAGGTCATGGATTGCAATTTTATAGGGCATTGTCTTGCTCAACTCCAAGACAATTTATGTGGCAATCAGCAGTCATGTGTCCTTATATACCACAAATCTCATAAATAACTCCGTATTCGTATGATAAGTCAAAAGAATTTCACGAATGAGTGCACCAAACCGATGAAATTTTTTAGCAAGGGCATCCACTTTGTTAGCCAAATAAGTCACCGTATCAACATCAAACTTGATACGACTCTTTATAGTAGCATCCTCACTAGCCGGATAAGTTATGTTGACAATAATTTTTTCATGACCAAAATAAGGAAAAAAGAGGGAAAGATTAGTCCCTCTTCCCCGCCTCCCCCGGAGAAAACACTGTGGAAAACTAAGAATAAGCTATTTTCACTAGAAGTAGAAAATCAAGGAACAGCCACCAGCCGAAAAATGCCGAGGCCCACCCGGAGGACTTACATGAAGATAACCCAAAAAGGTCAAAACAATCTCTGTGAAAGAGACAGTAATACCCACCCAGACTAAAATAGACAATAATACCGATACAGACGAAAATCCTGACTGGTTGTGATTGGTTGGGGAGGAATACGTGGCAAATCCATCAACGGTCCGAAGCTCATCACCTTATCCATCTGTCTCGTCTCAATTAATAATTATTAGCGAAAATCACCAAATGACTCCCGGTGCTCCGTCTATCATTTAATACTTCTGATCATTTCATTCGTCGTCTGCATCACTCCCCTATGGCCCTGCAAGCTGCTTCTTTGCTCCCTTGCTCTGTTTCCCTTTACAAAGAGGTACGTTTCTGGCAAGCTCCTGCTTTTTTCTTTTCTGGGTTCAGCGCCATTAAGAGGAGTTCCCGGTTTGAATTCGATGCTTGGTTGTTGGGTTCAGAAATCCTAAGTTCGAGGCCCTTGGAAGTCTTGTATGTTTGAAATTAACACAAATTTGGGTTTTGAATGCCAACAGGGTAAATACGGCCGATTCAAGGAGACATCGTTCCTTGGAATCCCCGTGTCTGACCACCACAAAGCCTCGCAATTCCATCCTCTCTCTTTAAGAACCAAGGTGATGGTTTTTGTTTTCCTATTCTAAGTTCAAATGCCTGTTATTTTTTTTCTTTTATGATTTCATTGGATGGAACTTGATTGATTTTGTATTGGGCGCATCTGAATAATTCTTCCGGAATTTAAGATTCTGCATTGTCTTGTGAGTTCAAAACTGTGATTGAGGTTGTAAGTGGCTCTTTTTGAAAATGCTACGAACTGAACTCCATGTGACACATAACTGAAAGTCCATTGCTGAAACAATTAGAAATATTTGTGTCTCTTGGGAGTAGCTTCTTTGTCTACTGTAAGGATGTATCATACATGTGAATCCCCAACTCAATGGGAGCAGTACGAGGGAATTGTCATTGCTGCTGTTTTTGTATGAATAGTTGGATGTTCGTCAGTACAGAGGCTTGGACGAGCCAATATCATTATCCTGGAAGTCCACATAATGGAAAGGAAAGACCTGTGTGTAGAGATGAATATGTGTATTAACTTTGCTGCTCCATTCCATGGACAACTAATTCAGAAGTGTTAAATGCACGGTAAAAGTTAGTTCACCACTGTGATAGTGGTAAAAGCAAGAAAGAATCAAAGGATTGACTTGGACTGGGAGAGTATGAAACAGTTGGCATCTTCGTTTGGTTTGACAAATTGGCTACTTGGTGACAATTTGTTTTATCTTCTCCTCCGCCACCCCCCAATCTCTCCCTCATCATCTAGTGGATGCTTGTATTAGGTAAAAGAGGGGTGAAGCCTGATGTAAGCTCACATGGTAGTATGGTGTTCTCATATCAAGCTCTAAGAGCTAGTTTTGTAGGAATCTATGTACCATGTGTTAGCTAGTTTATTAGGGGCTGGTACCGAGGACCTAGCTTCAATTGTGCCTAGGTTGGCAATCTGCCCCTATCATGACAGGAAGAAAGACCCTTAGTGGCTAGTCTCACTTAAATGAAACAATGGCTAGTTTGTTACATATAGAATCCCCCCCCCCCCCCCCCAAAATCCCTCCCGGGTTCCTCTAATTAAATAAAGAGCAGATGAATAGAGGCTGAAAAGTTTCTCAATTTCAGGAATTCAGAAATGGTGTTATCAGAGCCCAAACAACAACTACATCACCATCAATCACCCGAGCAGCCCCTGAAGAGAAGAAGACACTTAGAAAGGGCAATGTGGTTATCACTGGAGCCTCGTCTGGGCTTGGTCTGGCCACAGCCAAGGTCCTCGCAACACAAGGCGATTGGCATGTAATCATGGCTTGTAGAGATTTTCTGAAGGCTGAAAGGGCCGCCAAGAGAAGTGGCATGCCCAAGGAGAACTACTCTGTCATCCATCTTGACCTTGCCTCCCTTGATAGCGTTCGACAGTTTGTTGACAACTTCAGGCGTTCTGGTTGGCCACTTGATGTCCTGGTCTGCAATGCAGCTGTATATTTGCCTACTGCTAAGGAGCCAACTTTTACTGCTGAAGGGTTTGAGCTTAGTGTGGGAACCAACCACCTTGGCCATTTTCTGCTATCCAGGTTGCTCCTTGATGACTTGAAGAAGTCAGACTATCCTTCCAAACGTCTCATAATTGTAGGTTCCATAACAGGTATTCAGCTCTGCAGTGTTATTTTGTTTGGAGTATTTTAAATCTTTTTAATGTGTGCGATAGCATAGTGGTCTCAAGACCCGGCAGGCGGATTTGCTATCTCCTTTTTCTACTAAACGCTTCAAGAAAATGAAAAAAATATTGGCTACAAAAGTTGGTGTTGGTTTGTTTTCACACGGGTCAATTTGGTTTTGGTTCAAAGTTAGCTTTAATTTCATCTCTGGTTAGATTTCATGTCAGGTCATACAGGTGTGGGAAACTCAAAAAGGGCTATTTTGCTAGCCTAGTAGTCTCGTCTTTTTTTCTAGACAAAAAAGAATATGAAGATTAATTGTTTTCTAAATATAATGCTGTTGTGATTGTAGGAAACACAAACACATTAGCTGGGAACATACCTCCAAAGGCCAACCTTGGAGATCTCAGAGGACTTGCCGGTGGTCTGAATGGAGTCAACAGCTCTCCCATGATTGATGGGGGCAAGTTTGATGGTGCTAAGGCCTACAAAGACAGCAAAGTGTGCAACATGCTCACCATGCAAGAGTTCCACAGGCGTTTCCATGAAGAAACAGGAATCACCTTTGCCTCTCTATATCCCGGTTGCATTGCTGAAACTGGTCTGTTCAGGAATCACATTCCTTTGTTTAGAACTCTTTTCCCACCTTTCCAGAAGTACATCACCAAAGGTTATGTTTCAGAAGAGGAGGCAGGAAAGAGGCTTGCCGAGGTCAGTAAAATAAGATGCTGTCGAGCTAATCTCACAAAGTGAGTTTTAAACATATTGTCTTATAGCAAATTATCTGACTGAACCGTGATGCAGGTTGTTAGTGATCCTACATTAACAAAGTCAGGGGTTTATTGGAGCTGGAACAAAAATTCTAAATCCTTTGAGAACCAGCTATCAAAGGAAGCTAGCGATGAAGAGAAAGCAAGAAAGCTATGGGAGATTAGTGAAAAGCTTGTTGGATTGGCTTAGGAAATTTGTTCTGTTACAGGGCTGAGCTCTCCGACGGCTATGGTCTGAAAAGAATGATAGGATTGATGTAAATTTCTGTTCCATGCTGTGACTTGGAAGCATAGAGGTCTTCTAGAAAGCGGGAACAATGGCGTAAATGCAGTTAAAGCTAGGATAAAACCAGAGTTTCTAGTGATTGATATGAGTCATATTGGTTTTCCAGATTGTCGTGTTCTTTTAACTAGTGTAACCTGCAGTTCTCTTGATCTTTTTTATCTTCAAGATTGTGAAGACGACGCAT
This sequence comes from Carnegiea gigantea, assembly GCA_029747015.1. NCBI lineage: Eukaryota > Viridiplantae > Streptophyta > Magnoliopsida > Caryophyllales > Cactaceae > Carnegiea > Carnegiea gigantea. Next base: position 1,335,612 of record JAKOGI010000062.1, on the reverse strand, counting down.
CTTGTTTGTAGTTTTTACAGTGTTAACTAGCACTTGCATTGAGATCCCAGGCCTGAAATAACTCCAACATTCATAGACGCTTTGTTTTCGGTGATATTGCTGGTTAATTGAATGTGATGTCGATGCGGAGTGGCTTGTGCTTCAGAAAATTTTTGGTCTGATGTAGCTGCAGCACTCCCACATTACTCTAACAAGATTGTAAAATAAAAAAAATGGAGAACAGGCGTGTGATTTTATTTTCAGAATTTAGCAAGTGGAAGAGTTGCTGGCAACTAACTAGCTACGTTTCTAACTTCTAAGAAGGCGTCGAACGCAATGTACTTTACAGTGTATTTCACTTAGACAAAAGAGAGAAAACAAGTATTCTTTTTTATTTTTATTTTTTGTCCTTTTTTTATTTCTAATGTTGTTTTTATTGGAACATTGTTTACCAAGAGCATTTCATTGCGAATTTGTAATGAACGCTATGCAATTGAATGAATAAGATATTTGCCCATTCAAGCAATAATATGACTTTGTAATTTAGATTTCAATTAATTTTTTCTTTTACGTATTCATCATCTTGCCAATACAGGTGAAGATCCCATGCTTTGTTCACAGCTTCACAGCACGTGGAAAAGTCAGACGAATCAGCCATGTTTCCTAGTTTGATCTCAGATGTGCCTCAACTGCTGGGAAGTTGTTCATATTATATTAATTTAGCAACTTTAAAAAACCTAGTCTTTTGGAACTATCGCTAAATATATTAATTTATGGCAGTAACATCAGGGTGAGTTGAATTCAACAAAAGGAACTTAATATGTCAGCTAATTAATTCTTTCCTGAAAATATCTATGTGAACTCCATGGATGCTACCTTAAAAACTCTGTACTGATGAAGCTTCATCTCACATCTAACTTCACTCTCTTATAAGGGTATTCTGCTTTATCAACTCTGTTCTTTCAGTGCAACAGCAGAGTATGGGTTGGTTGAACGGAAATAGAGATGGGCTGTCTAAACCCAAAAATAAATGCCAGAGAGTGCACTCTGAACTGGAAGAGGGTGATCATAACCTATCAGGCCAGGATTCTGTGAAAGATAATACCAGCGGCAGCAGAAAATACGTCATCGCTTGCGCCTTTTTTGTTTCTCTCAACTCTGTTATTCTTGGATATGGTATGCTTTCTCTTTGCAAACATTTGACATACATTAGCCAGTCTGCTGTTCAACTTTATGCGGATTTTGATCAGCAAAACATTTGACATAAACATGTGCAATACGTTTGATACGCGAATTACATTAGTGAAAAACACTGGTGAATAGTTCACGCTTTTGCTGGAATGATTAAAGTCAACTAAGCCATTTAACCTCATTTTCAGATGTTGGTCTGATGAGTGGAGCGATCTTATTCATACATGAAAATCTGAAGATAACCGAGGTCCAGAAAGAAGTGCTAGTGGGTTGTTTAAGCATTGTTTCTCTAATTGGTAGCCTAATCGGAGGAAAACATCAGATGTTATTGGTAGAAAATGGACAATGGCAATAGGAGTAATTGTGTTCCAAATAGGGGGATTCATCATGACCATTGCTCCATCCTTCTCTATGCTAATGGCCGGAAGGCTTTTATCTGGGGTCAGAATTGGGTGGGCGCCACCATCATGAGAGTTTACATAGCAGAGATATCGCCTGCCAGTTCAAGAGGCTTTCTCACCTCCTTCCCTGAGACCTTCATCAACATTGGAATCCTACTTGGTTATGTCTCCAACTATTCCTTTTCAGGTCTGTCAATCAACATAAACTGGAGGATAATGCTTGCCTTAGGAATATTCCCTTCAGTAATTGTTGGCTTTGCACTCTTCATTATCCCAGAGTCACCAAGGTGGTTAGTCCTTCAAAATAGGGTTGAAGAAGCCAGGTCAATTTTGATCAGAACAATTCGAGATGAGAAAGAAGTGAAGGAACGGCTTGCTGAGATGCAACAAGCTGCCGAGATGTCTAACTCAATCACATACGAGCTTTGAAGACCCAACCCAACAGTTTGTAAAATGCTCGTAATTGGTGTTGGAACGGAATGCTTCCACCAAATCACAGGAATAGATGCACTGGTCTATTACAGTCCAACTATTCTGAAGACAGCTGTGATTGAAGGTGACTCGAAGCTTTTGGCTGCAACTGTTGCAGTAGGGGTCACAAAGACCTTGTTCGTGGTGATTTCACTTTTTCTTGTCGACATAGCAGGGAGGAAGCCACTGCTGTACACAAGCACTATTGGGATGACAATTTGCCTGTTTTCTTTAGCAGTAATCCTCACATTTATGGGGAAAGGCCCAGCCGCAATTGCATTGGCATTGTTAGTTGTTTGTGGGGATATTGCATTCTTTTCAATTGGAATGGGTCCGATTTGCTGGGTTCTGACCTCTGAAATTTACCCATTGAGATTGCGGGCTCAAGCAGTCTCTCTGGGGGTTGTGCGTAACAGGTTCTGCAGTGGGCTTATCAGTTTATCTTTCCTTTCTGTTTCAAGTGCAATTTTGGTGCCCAGGACTTTCTTAGTTTTCTCTGTATTGTCTGCACTTTCTATTGTTTTTGTCCACAAAATGGTTCCAGAAACAAAAGGAAAGACTTTAGAGCAAGTTGTTAGCTTGTTCCAAGAGCGAGGAGGACTAAGGGAGGGTCACATAGGGCTGGCAGATACTAAGCATTTTGTGTCATGAAAACAGAAGATTTCATGGCCAGAGGACTTCACTGAAGTTCTAACATTAAATGTTTGAAGAATTCGTGTGCACAAATTTTGTTTCTGAACGAAGGAATTCTTTAGGGTGTGTTTGGACTTAAGAAAATAGCATGGAAAGAAAAAAAAGATGCAAAATTAAAATTTTTCTCATGCTTGGAGTAAGGAAAAATGAATGGAAAAAAAATAAGGAGAAAAAGTTGGAGGAAAATTTTGATTAGATAATATGATATATTTTCCTTCAAAATTTATGAGGAAAATGCATGGAAAATTCCAGCCTTAGGAGCCCGATAGCCTCCCCCAAACGGCCAAACCCTCACTCATCTCTCGCACCTCTCGCTCATCTGTCCCCTCGCACCTCTCGCTCTCTTTCTCTCTCTTCGCCGGCTGCGATCTCTCCTCTGGGCTCCGACAACCTTCTGTCGGCGACGCTCTCTATCCGGTAACTCTCTCTCTCTCTTTCTCATTCTCTCGATCTAGGGTTTGAGGGTTGAAGATTGGGTTTTGGTGAAATTCGTCTCTGCCAGGAGAGTTCTTCGTGGGTTTTTTTTTGGGTGTATATGGGTTTCGGAATCTCTGCAAGGGGGATTTTGTTAGGACGACTACTACTACTACTGCTGCTGCCTCTGGTTCGTCTTCTCCCTCGTCACTTACCTCAATTGCAGAGGGGGCTTTTGGGGTATATGGGTTTCGCCTTTGTTGCAGGTGCTTAGACATTGTGGAAATTGGTCCTGATGTAATTACTGGTGAAGGGAGGGAGCAAGTCCAGAATTTGCAAAGTTTTCCTACCTCATATAGTATTTCTGGTGCATTTCTTATTAATTTGTGTATTAGTGACATCGTTTCTTCTATTATTAATGTTAACATTTTGCTTTGTAATATTAATCTTGAACATGTTTAGTCACCAAACCCCAGTAGTCACTAATTCGTCAATTGATGTCATAAGTGAATGGATAACAAATTGTGATGACTAGATGCATGTACCCAAATTAGGCATGATGTTTAATAGAGTTGAAGATTGTCTTGAATTTTATAAGAGACATGTTAACTATGTTTAGTTTAGTATTCGTACTGGTGCTACTATGAAGGATACTGATGATTATTTGTAATTTCCCATTCCTTTCAAATGACAAAGCAGATTCAGTAGTCCATGGCTACGAACAAGCCAAGGAACACTTCACTCTCTCATGTCAATCGGCCCAAAGTGCCCGCTAGCTCATCAATCAAGCGCTCAGCTTCCGATGAATTATCCATGAAAAGAAATTTGAAGCGTCCAGTTATTGAATCGTCTCAGCTTGGGGATGACATCGAAGAGCAAGATGCAATTTTTTAGGCCTTGGCGGAGTTTGTCTAATCCACGAGATAATATCAATGAAGAATCTAAGGTAATCTTATGAGTTAAGTTTCTGTTTGAATATTTGCTTGTGAATTATTATACTACTGAATCAAGTTGTGGTTAATGCATTATGATGCTTCTGTCAAGAGGACAAAGTCAATATTAAACCTGTAATGCATTATGGTATATCAGCTTCTTTATATTTCGGTGGTTAATGCATTACTGTTTCAGTATTGTTCAAGCTTATAGACCCTATTGTGTCTGATACTACGATATACATGGTAAAGTCATATTAGACATTGATGGTCAGATTTTGGTATTGTTTTGTGTTGATAATAGGGTGTTGTGGAATATAGCATATACAGACGCTATCTGCTGGTGTGCAAATGAATGAATGTATAGCAACATATAAAACTAATTCTGGCCATTGTGCAAGATTTACCAATACAGAAACCCAAAGCTGGCATTTGTGATAAAAGGAAGCAACTTGCTATACATTATATTTACACATGAATAAAAGGAAGCTGGCATTTAACCCTTTTTTTTTGGGTTGCTAGACTGTGCCTATTATCAACTATTTCTCTGAGGCTATTGCTAATCGCTGAGTATGTCCTGAAAATGTTGTTTCCTTCCTTAGATCCCTTTGGTTTGTCTGCTGTGTTTGCTATACTTTGCCTTTCTTTAATTTATATTTTCACACCTATCCTTGAAATGGTGTATTTGCTAAGTTGTTTGTTTGTTTGTTGCTTCTGTTTTTTCAGACGACTTATATTTGTAGGTTGTTGAAGTTAGTGGAATATTAGTACTTGGACAACTATCCGAATATGGGTCGAATCTGGGTATTATTTTTCACATTATATTTATGCATGAATAAAACCTGTAATCCCCCCCCCCCAAAAAAAATCCAATGGGGAAGGATATAGTTATAAATTTACCTAGTTGAAGGTTACTGATGTTGTCAACTTGTTTTTTGGTTATGCAATTTTTTGTTTGTAATTGACTTTGTAATTATGCAATTTTCTAATTGTAATTGACTTTGTAATTAGAATGAAACTTAACCTTCATGCGTGTTATTGTTTCTATAGATAGATGAGTGGGAGAAGCTTAGAAAATGGGCGGCGGCTAGCATTGTTGTTTATGGCGCATGTGCGGCTAGTCTAGTAGCATCTCTTGCATGTCATAAGAATCATGTTGATAGGCCACTTTCCAAAAATCGTGAAGGGGATATTCGTCGTCAATTTCACTTGAGTAGGCTTACAAAAAAAGGGGAGCAAGATTGTTGCAATGAGCTTTGCATGGGAAAGGATGCCTTTGCCAGATTAGTATGCGTATTACGCGATTCAGGGAGATTGAGAGATACCTGTTTTAGCATAGTTGAGGAACAAGTTGCGAAGTTTCTCAATATTATTGGACACAATAGGAGAAATTATTCTGTAAAGTTAGATTATTGGCTCTCAAAGGAAATAGTGAGTAGACACTTCCACAATGTCTTGAAGGCCATCATTTCCTTAGAATCGATATTTTTAAAGCAACCAGATAGTTCTAAATGTCTTCCTGAGATTGCAAATAGCTTAAGGTCCTTTCCTTATTTCAAGGTAAATGTCAAAAAATGAGTAATACTTGTTCTATTATTACTATTATTCTAAAATAAGATTCTAATAAATTTAGTAATTTTTTTGGCTAGGATTGTGTTGGTGCAATTGATGGTTCACATTTTCGTGTAAAAGCCCCAAGTGACGTGGTTCAGAGATATCGAGGAAGAAAGCAGTACCCCACTATCAATGTTCTCGCAACTTGTAGTTTTGATTTGAAGTTCACTTATGTGTTATCGGTTGGGAAGGTTCCGCTTCTGATTCGAGAGTTGTAAATAGTGCTCTAGAAAATAGAATTGATAGGTTAGAAGTTCCTAATGGAAAGTATTATCTTGTTGATTTGGGGTATCAATTGAGACGTGGATTCTTGACTCCTTATAGAAGAACTCGTTACCATTTGAAAGAATATTGCGTGCTTGCTCTCCAAAATGCTAGAGAAATATCCAACCATAGGCATTCTTCTCTTCGAAATGCAATAGAAAGGGCCTTTGGCGTTTTAAAGAAGAGGTTTGCAATGTTAGGTAGTGGGAATGAGCCATTTTACTTAGTACGCACCCAAGCTGATATTGTGCTTGCTGTGTGCATATTGCACAACTATTTGATGGGTGTTGATCCAGATAGGGAGTTTATAGAAGAGGTTGATCATGAATTACTTAATTCTAATGAATCGTATGGTGGTTGTCTTTCAAACTCAACAAGTGAGAGTAGAGAAATGGAAGAATTCAGAGATAGCTTAGCTAATGCTATGTGGATGGACTATATGAATGGCCGGAACAATAGGTACGTTGTTTATTTTCATAGACAATAGGTATTGGTGACTGTGTTGCTGACTGTATTTTCATATAGCTAATGCTGATTGTTCATATGTCTCTATTTTTCTTGGTTTGATTGAAGAAGTGGGTTTTATGAGTAGTTGATGGCTGTATTGCTGACTATATTATAGGATGAGTGTGAGCTCAAGGAGGATGGAAGCATCGCAATCGGTAAGAGGAACTTGACTTGGTCTGATAAGATGGATCTAGTCCTAGTTGATGCTTTGCTAGAACAAATGGAGAAAGGGTAGAGAATGGGAAGCACATTTATGAGTACTGCGTTTACAAGTGTTGCCAAGTTAGTGGGCTCCAAATTTGGGAAGTTAGGGTTTTCGGTTTCAAATGTGAAAAATAGGCTGAAGACATTGAAAAAAAGGCATACTAATGCTCAAAAAGTTCTATCCCAAAGTGGTTTTGGTTACAACGAGTCCACTCAAATGATAGAGGCACCTCCAGAAGTGTGGCAAACTTATCTTATGGTATGAAAATTTGAGGATTCCTTTCAAGTTTCATACTCTTGATGAAATCATAATTTTTAATTTTATTGTCCTTGTGTAGTTAATCCAGATGCAAAAACTTTTCGTTATAAACGTGTGCCAAATTTCTACAAGTTGGACCTTCTCTTTGGGAAAGATAGAGCAATTGGAAGCACTGCAGCTCGGCCAAAAGAAAGGCAGCGTCAGTGGACAAGAGAAGCGGCAAGCTCAACTGAGGATGCTCCTTCGATTCTTACTAATGAAGAATCTTCATGTGTGCTTCCCTCGAAAGACCAAGTGGAGACCAAGAAATTAAAGAATAACGCAATAGAGTTCATGTGTGAGGAGCTAAGATCCCTTAGATCGAGTATGGATGCGATAGCAATGGCTCTTGAGAAAGGCAACTTAAGAAATTACACTGAAGAATAACTTTATGATAAAATTGCAAAGGTAACAGCTCTTGAGAAATGCACCATTTTGGATCCCCCTCCCCCCAATCTTTGTAGTTGAGTGAATGGATGGTGGTGGACTAAGATCTTCAAATACAACATGACACCTGCAGAACTAGTGTCATCTTTTGTGCAGTCACATGACATCCCTTTGCCCTGATTATTTGAGACTGCAGTAGTGTTGCCATCTTTTGTGTAGTCATTTCTCCTCATCTTCCCATCATTTGTAGGCTGGCTGGCACAAAATCTATGTTTAGAACAGTTGATTGAACCAGTGAACCCAGATGCAGGTTGAGTGCTCATGTCATTGGACTTTCCGAAATGTTGGCATCTTGGTTCCTAGTCTATTTCTCAGTTCTGTCTTTTTTCTAATTTAAATGCCCCAGCTAGGTTGCTTTTGACTAAGTTGATTGATGTGAAAGTGGCCGCCTTGTTTGAGAATGACTTTGGTGATAGACATACTGAGATTGCTATGGCAATGGTAGATTTGAACGTGGGGTTAGAGAAGTCAGTAGGGGTTCATATTTGTGATATGTTGGTTCATTTTTATTGCTCTCAGTTTAAAAAAGTGGGTTTTGGTTTGGCTTTTGATGTATTTAAACTCTCTCAAAAGAGATTCTCATTTAACACTAGTACTAGCAAAGAAAATGTTGAACTTGCTGGGATGACAATTCAGACCTGGAGCTGAGCAGGTCCTGTTTTATTATGCAAATTCTGCTACTTTCAGTTCAAGGTTTGAGTGCAAATTTTGCTGATCTCTTTTTTATGTTCTATGTTTATAGGTTAAAGGTTTGAGTGAGATATCCCAAATGAAGGTCTATCAAGCTCTTTTGGGGGACCATAACTCAGCTAGAGCGTTTCCTACTTGCCCAACTGCTCGTCGTGAGTTGTGGTTAAAAGTCAAATTTGGCAATGAGTTCTTGGTGTAACGAGAGAGTTTGGGATTTTGGGGCCCACTTTCAATGAATAGTTTGATTTGGAATTGTCATGTTTTATGGATTCTTGTAAAATTCAAAGTTGTAACAAAATCAGGGAGTTTGAAGTAGAGTTTGATTGGTATTAGTGAATCAAAGGATGACTTGAAGATTGCATTTTGGTTGAAACAAGATATATTTTCTTTGCTTGGTTTATTTTCTCCCTTCCAAACAAAGGAAAAAATGTTAGATGGAAAGTAATTTTTTTTCTTTGTATTTTTCTCTAATCCAAACTAGAGAAAGAAAATGATTTTCCTTCTTATTTTTTTTCTCCTCATTTTTTTTCCTTTCAACTTTCTTTCTACCTCATTTTCTTAGGTCCAAACAAGGCCTTAATGTTCTGTCAATGAAGTCAATTCAACATAATTTTCAATAATTTGTTTGGTTAGATAAAATCGACATTGTAATAGATATTGAATTTACCAGTATAGCTCCATTGCCATGTTTAATGATATGATGGATAGTACAATTAGATATTCCTTTCGATCATGATCACTAAGGCTCCGTCTGGTCCTTAGAAAATTGGGTGGAAAGAAAAGTTGATGAAAAAAATATGAAGGAAAAAAAAGTAAGGAGAAAATCAATTTTTTTCTCTTGTTTGAATTGAGGAAAAAATACAAGAATTTGGATAAGAAATTTAAATGTTGATGAACTACTTGAATCATGTTGATGTCATCTAATCAATATGAGGTTGGAGGAGGTTCTGAATTTTCCTGAAACTTTCCTCACAATTTTATAAAGAAAATTTTATCACTTGCTTCTAACAATTTTTCTACCTAACTTTTCTCCACATTTTTTTTCTTTGTGATTTTCTATAAACCAAACACAAGAAAAAAAGTAACTTTCTCAAATTTTTTTTCTTTCCACCAATTTTTCAAGGTCCAAACAGAACCTAAAAGTCATGTAGTTATGGTTCCATCAATTTCGAAATAAGAGAAAAACTGTGAATTACTTGACTCAAATCAGGTTCAGATCAATTTATTTTGCGCTCTTTCCGCATTTAGATCTAGAATAGGGTTGTCCAATTTAGTTTTACCAGGGTACCAGAAAATTTCTAGTTATTCCAGCCAAGGTCGGTAACATTAATGAAATAATATTGTCTTATTTTGAGTACACCAAGTTTGGCTTTATGTCAAAAACAAGTACGATTCTAGAATAACTCTGTTGCATTCCCTCACACAAATATTAAACTACAACAGTTATGTTATGACATGTAGGTGTCAGTTATCTTGATCAATAAACTCTATGAGAGTTAGTGCCAAATATTTAAATTCAAATTCGCTTTGCGAAATGAAAAATATCTTGCACCAAGGGACTTCTTGTGTTGGCCTAAAATGTATATTATTAAGTATTTAATTGAAAACGAATGGTATGATTGAATAGTTAAAGGATGTTATAGTTTACAAATTGTCTAAAATCATCTTTTATATATAATATTTTCGCATTTACTAATGTCACACATATGTTGTCTTCATGGATTAGGTCCATCCGATTACGATATATGTTTGTACCAGTTATATAACAAACTAATGTTAAAGGTTTATAACTCATAATCAATTGTAATTATTAAAAACAGTGATTTTAAATTATAAAAACAAAATTTAGGTTGTAGCAAGCCATTTAAAAATGTCTTGTGGCAAGGCATATATTATCATCCACTGATGGGCCTTCCTTTTTATAGGAAAGGAACCGGTATGAAATAAAAAGTGATGAAATGGAGCAGAAAAGAGTAGGAAGAAATGATTTTTTTTTTCTTTTAAAGAGTGGAAAGGAATGAAAAGGAGTGAAAAAGAGTGGGAGGTAATGAAGACCCCAAATTTTCGCAGGAAACAAACGAGTGCGACTTCATCGCTCCTACAAATCAAACAAAAAAGCAAGGCAGGGCGACAAAGATTACAAGCTCTGTGACCCTCTCAGGCAGAATAACGTAAGAAAACAAAGAAAGCTGATAGCTAGAGTTGCAGGCTACTTTTTGCAGTGATAAAAATTTTCATACTCCAAAATTGGCATCTATTCAACCCAGTGGAGGTTGAAATAACTTAGCCATCTGATGATACACAACAGGTCTAGACAGAAGGTAATAGGAATTTACCTCAGAGAAACAAAGTTGCATGTTAATGACTCCTGCAATACAAAATTTCTGTCTAGAATGCTAAGGTGACCAGTCTGTTTCAGAGATCTGTCTTCTGCGCTTATAAAAATACTCGGTCAACTCCATCTCATAATTAAAAAAATATATTCAAGTCTGCTCTTGCAAGTTGAATGTCCCAAACACGGGTCCCATTTATGATTTATTCAACTCCTTCATTCCTCCCTCCCTCAATCTTTCAGATCTGAGAAGCCCTTTTGCCTTCACACTCCAAGATTTGAGTCTCAGAGCATCAACAACCTTACAAGAACCAATCTCTCTATTTTTAGAGTTAAGGATTGTCTACATCTAGATCTCCCAAATTCTATTCAATTGGATTCACATTAGGCGGTCGTTGTGTGGTTGTAAACATCAAAAATCAATTCCAGGGCATTCTTTGCTCTTCTTAGTATTTCTGCAGAACAGGGGAGAATCACAGGCTTCATGGTTCGGCAAGAAAATGGCAATGGTGAAGGTACTGGTGTTGAGTTAGGAAGGAAAAACAAATACAGGAGGATAGAGTCAGAGTTTGCAGAAGATTATGATGCTTCACAGCAGCCTCATCAGGGGAAGGATAGGGCCAAAACTACAAGGAAATATGTCCTTGCTTGCGCATTCTTCGCCTCTCTCAACTCCGTTCTTCTTGGCTATGGTATGTTCTACTGTTCTGCTTGGACTTCTGCCTGCGGTTATTTTCATTCAGGCTATTTTACTAATGGATGAACATGATATTTTGGTATAGCACCTACACTAGCACAAGTAAAATCACCTACATTTAATCCCTATAGTTTGCAGAACATGATATTTTAGTAGGATCGAGGAGATTGGATGTGGAAAATTGTATCCCACAACGTTGAAGAGTATTTTTCAAAAACCGTTATTGATAAAGGGGCTGTTTCCTAAAGAGAATTTTGAGGGGCCTCTTCGAATAAAAATAATTGTTTGATCTAGTCAAGGTAATCTATGTGTTAGGTATAATAGCTTTTTCAATCACCTTTTTGGTTCAAAAAGCCAATTCTCAAAAAGCTCTTTAGACTAGCTTTTACTATTAGCTTTTCTCACATATTTTTCAAAAATGACTTAATATAAAACAGCTCTACCAATATCTAATAGCAAACAATTAATACAAATAGCTAACAATTGTTTGTTAAACACCCTAGAGTCTTCATTGGTCCTTACTTTCCTTGCCCCTCATAAACGGTAGTAAGTCAAACAATCTAGGTAATTCATCATAATTCAAATTCTTTTTTTCTAAAAGGTGACTCTTCTAACTTTTTTCGAATGCATTGAACATAGTGTTAAATATTGATGTAAAAAAGGTAGCCTTTTCCCCCCTTTGTTGAGGAGAGTCTGAAACACAAATAGTGACCAATAATTTGGGTCGAGAGCAGCAAAATCGGACTACTTATAATTGTTTGGCTTAAATATGTCATAGCTCGAAGAGTATATCATAGCTCATAGTTGAATAAGTTTAAATATTGACAATGTTGATTTAATGCAGACGTAGGAGTAATGAGTGGAGCCATTATATTCATTCAAGAGGACCTAAAGATAACAGAAGTTCAAGAAGAGGTCCTGGTAGGCTGCTTAAGCATTGTATCAATCTTTGGCAGCCTAGCAGGGGGAAGAACGTCCGATGCCATTGGAAGAAAATGGACAATGGCCTTAGCTGCCATAGTATTCCAAACAGGTGCAGTTGTTATGACCCTTGCTCCTTCCTTTCAATGGCTCATGGTTGGAAGGCTCCTAGCAGGAATTGGAATAGGCTTCGGGGTCATGATTGCTCCGGTTTATATAGCTGAGATATCCCCTGCCATTGATCGAGGCTCCCTCACCTCCTTCCCTGAGATCTTCATCAACTTTGGCATCCTCCTTGGCTATGTTTCCAACTATGCATTTTCAGGTCTCCCCTCTCACACAAACTGGAGAATCATGCTAGCCGTGGGGATCCTACCCTCAGTTTTCATAGGGTTTGCCCTCTTCTTCATCCCTGAGTCCCCTAGGTGGCTGGTATTGCAGAATCTGGTTGAAGAAGCAAAGTCGGTTTTGAGAAAGACCATTGAAAGTGAGAAAGAAGTCGATGAGAGGCTTGCTGAGATACAACTAGCTGCTAGACATGGGAAAGAAGAAAAAGCTGTTTGGTATGAACTGCTAAGACCATCACCTGCAATATTCAGAATGCTAGTTGTGGGAATTGGAATTCAATGTTTCCAACAAATTACAGGAATTGATGCATTAGTGTATTACAGCCCTGAGATTCTTGAAGCAGCCGGTATCAAGGACAAGACTCGGCTCCTAGGAGCCACCATAGCCGTGGGGTTAACTAAAACTGGGTTTATATTGGTGGCCATTCTCCTTATTGACAAAGTCGGAAGAAAGCCACTGCTATATCTAAGCACAATTGGGATGACTGTCTGCTTGTTTGGTTTAGGGATGACATTGACTTTCCTCCAAAAGGGCCAGTTTGGGATAGCATTGTCACTTCTGCTTGTTTGTGGGGACGTGGCATTCTTCTCAGTCGGGATTGGTCCCATCTGTTGGGTTCTGAACTCAGAGATTTTCCCGCTGCGAATGAGGGCTCAAGCAGTGGCCATTGGAGCAATGGGGAACAGGGTTTGCAGTGGCTTAGTCGCCATGTCTTTCCTCTCCCTGTCAAGAGCTATTTCAGTGGCTGGGATATTTTTCACCTTCTCTGCTTTCTCAGCTCTCTCAGTTCTTTTTGTTTACAGTCTTGTGCCAGAAACGAAAGGGAAAACATTGGAGCAGATTGAATCTATGTTTCAGAGGACGCTTGACTGGGATAGTGTTGAAGTGGAGATGGGAGACAGTAAGAATTTAGTGCAAAATAGCCAGTCAGCGAGCACGTGGCATAACTCATGAATTTTTAGGGCAATTCAGTTTATTGTTTTGACATCATATATAGAACAAGCTCCTCGAAAATAAAAATAAATGGAAAAGAATCAACACATTAGGCTATTGTTGCACAGGTGTAGGCTTCACAGGGTTAAGGTACTGCTGAACGTCATTACAGCATCAGTGACTTCACCGCATATTTACAGACAAAGAATGCATACACAATTCCTTTTTACTTTTCTGTTCGACAGAATGTGTTGTACCTGAGCTAATCCCTTTGTCTTCTGCCTATTAACTGTATATTCCAATCATGACGAGGAGCTGAGGCACCCCACTAGCTTCTACATGGATATTCTGTATTACATCCTCATCAATTTAAAGCACCCCTGAACTTGTCCCCCAGGAAAAAAACAGAACAAAAAAAGAAAGGGGGACACAGAAATAAAAATAAAACCTCATCACGCAGCATCAATAACGTACATGCAGAATTTCTTCTCCTTTTCATTCAAAGAAATTCCTTTCAACAGAACAGATGCTTCTTATCATGGAGCAGTATGAAGGATTGAAGTTTTCGCCATCTTGGTCATAAAAGTACGTGATGAAGACTCCTTGATACCGTGGACCCCTGTACATAAGCCCTCAATATTACTCCACATACCCTCACCCTAATTGACTCAGCACTGGTTGCAGCCTCCCTCCCCCACCCACATCACCCACTAAGGCCACAGCTTGGATTTGCTTTTGGCCACCTGGATCTGAGATTCTGAAGAGGCAACTTGATCATGTTTCCTGAGTATGTCATAGGAATAATTTGACACCTTCAGAAGCAAGATTAGTTAGTCCCTTCTTTCATTAGCACCGATATCTAAAGTCCTAAAAGGACTCATATTTGTTGACTAATTCTAGGTAAAGCTACATTTGTGGGACTGTAAGACCAATGTCATATGAAAATTGATTTTCTGCAACAAAGGCTTTCATTACTACTTGTACCAGTCAGGTCTTGTTTCATCAGATCAGGTGAACTTCTACGAAACTTCAAAGTCTATTTACTTCCCAATTAGATCGTAAAGAGGTCTATCATGGAAGTAGAGACAGTTTATATAACACTTACCATCAACAGTTGTATCTGTCAACAACCATAAAAGGCCAAACAAGAGTTACCAGAAAATGAAAGTCTTCAAATTTACAAAGTTGCCGGGAGAGACACCCACCCGCCCCCTACCCTCCGCCCTCCAAAACCAAAAAAAAAAGGAAAGAAAACAACACCATCACCTATCAGTGTGGATCCTACTCTCGCAGGGTCTCAAGATATTCAGATGTAGACAATCTTACCTCTATACGCATTCCTGCCCATAGAGAAGCTGATTCCAAGAGACCTACCAAAAAGGTTTTTGTGAAAACCTTCTATAGAAAAAAGATTTTTTGAAAACATTTTATAAAAAAAAACTAAGCTAAGCAGCAGGGGATGAACTACAAAATATTAATAAAGCAGATAACAGTAACTATGTAAAACATAGAGAAAAAGGAAAAGGAAAAAAATTGAAAGGGAAGGGACATTGAGCTAAGCAACGAAGCTAGCATAGCAAATTGCATGAACACCGTACCTTTATGAGGCAGTAGGCTGGAAATTACAAAGAACATATTTTACAAACTCTAGATGCTCAGCGAGACATGTGCAAAACTGAAGTTCTCTTGTCCAAAAGTTCAGAGTTCATATGCCGGGAATCTAGCAGCAGTTGGGTCTATCATATCCAGGAAAAGATATGCCATTCCTCTGATCCCTTCAAATAGAGAGTAGGGATTATCACCTCCATGCATTTCTCCAGTGGCTATGAGTTTTGGGGCATTTTCAAGAAGGAAGGAGGCAAAGGCTTTGGCTCGGTACCAGTAGGTCAAATTTCCAGTCACTCAATGAAGAGATAGGAAAACATATGTATTCCCACTGATTCCATGACAAATCCCAACTCGTTTTAGCAGTCCTCGCTTCCAAACTACCTCTGCTGCATCTGCAGCTGCCTCCAAAAATATTTTATCCCCAAATACCTAGAAAATTTGACATTCTTCTTAGTAAAAATCACTAACGTCCACTTTAGAAGCCCAAAACACAAACTTCTAAAGAAAGATAAATGTCACAGAAGAACTTCCATCCAACTTGAAGAATTGGAGAAGAAATCGAAACTACAGAATTAAAAGGCAGAAACTTCCATTACTTGACCAGAACTACCAAAAATATGTCAAGGAATTAAGTTCAAGAAAAGCTAACGAAAGGAAAAGAAGAGATGAGGTGGATGACTTTCCCCCTCTTAACAATACTCCTACACACTCAAAGAAAAATGACAAGAACTACCACGTATACGTCGGGGAATGGGAGAAACTACTTTATCAATACCGGACAATGGAAAGTAGAAACCTCTATTACCTCGTACGCCTTAACAAGCATAAGAGCAACACCTGGAGCTCCATGACACCATTGCACAAGCAGGTCTCGTCTATCTTCCTCGCTTGCAGGATAATTACCACTAGGAAAGCGGTTCTTAATCATGCATAAAAGTGTATTCTTAACATCATGACGTTCATCGGGCTTCAAATCTGTTTCCGTCAGAACATGCACAATCCCAGCCTGTCCATGGGAAGCACCCCAGTATCTCTCTCCATACCACTCAAACATGAGGGGCCACCTCCCCTTGCTGGGCATTTTTCTTCCGTGCTCTATGATGTCAATAACCACTGACCTCTACATACGAATTTGAAGAACAAAATAAAATATCTAGTTCCAAAGAGATGATACTACTGGCCAAACACATCTAACAAACTCAAGAAATTGTCACAGACTATGAAAAATGGTAACTGAAACCTATTGATCATGCATCAAAGTATATCATGAGCTTATGAGGGATGGTCCCTTCACCAGTATTTTTGTTGATGTACAAACAAGCCCAAAGGAAACCAGCACGTCCATACAACAATTCATCAAGATGATTCTTTGGCAGACTAATCTGTCACCAAACTTCAGGATTTCAATGTGTTGACCCTATTGGGAAATTGTTGACCCTATCCTTATGTAATGTAAGGTTTTAATGATAACAAATACAAATGTAATATATACTTGACTGTGTTGATCGAACAGGTCCCAAATATTGTTTGGAATACTTTGAAATTGCTTGGTTAACAATGCTCAAGAACAGGTCTTAAGAACAGGTTCTCAAGATCAGTTGATTCAGGAATCCAGAACAGCCTGGGGATCAGTTTTGCAAGGTGTTTGGAGCAGTAAGTTGTTTTTCTACAAGATGTCCGGTTGATTCAACAAGAGTCTTGGTTTGTTATAGGTTTTATTTTCTTAGATTCTTGTTAATATGCCAATAAGAAAGTCTTGATTTAACTCTTACTTGAAATGGTTTTGCTTTTTGAAAATATTTCAGGACAGTATCTCAGAACAGTTCTGGAAATAAGGTGTTCATGATGTTCTCAAGCCAAACTGCAAAAACATTTTTCACGAATTCTTCTCTGATTTTTTGGCTAATGTCTCTGAGATTTTTGAGCAAGATTTTCTATTGATTATTTAGTCCAAAGAGACTATTTTTGGCTATGAGAAACTTGGGGAGAATTGCAAGTCTATCTTTGGAGTGCTTTATTCTCCAAGTAACAAAATCTCTATTTTTAGAAAATGGCTGAATTTGTAAAGAAAATCATGGGATGATTTACTGAATTTTTGTGGCTAAAAATAACCGTGTAGCTCAAGTAGTTAGTGGGAATTTTCAGCTCACACTTTCCACTCCATGCGGCCCAAGCTTTTTCTTTTTAGAAAATATTTGTGATTATTCTACTTGGTTTTCTATTTAAGCAAGACTCCACACTCATTTTCTTTATCGGTTTTCACAGCAATATTCCAAAGTTTAAGAGCCATATTTTTCAGAAAGAAAAATCGACCCAAGTGTGTGCAAGATTGAGCTTTCAAAGTTGGCATACTAGGTGCATATTTGTACCTTACACTAGCTTATTTGAGAAGCAAAAAAGTAAGCTGTCCATCTTGTTTTCTCTCTTTCAAAAGTGAGTTGAGTGTGTCCAAATCAAGGGGATTTTGGACGTGGGGTAACCAGTCTTAGGGAAGACGGTTACGTGTGTGTTACAAGTTGTAACGATGTGAGTTACATTGTAATGTGTTTAGCCCGAATAGTGAAGTGGTTGAAAATCCTACAGAGGTAGGTCGTGGTTTTTCACCTCAGTTGGGCTAGAGGTGTTTCCACGTAAAAATCCTGTGTTCACCTTCTTTTCTACTTATTTCCACTGCATTTCCGTTTTCTGGGCGTGTTACAAACAGTCTGTCCGAACAGGGGCTAAGCCTGTTTCCAGAAAACTACGAAAATTTGGCAACACAATTCACCCACCTCTTGTGTTTGTGTACTCTCATTTCTATCAAGTGGTATCAGAGCAGGTTCTCATTAGAAAGATTAACATCTTGAGAGATCCTAAACATGAGTACACCACATGGCATGCTTGAGGGGCAATCCATAACTCGACCACCATACTTTAATGGTCAACATTATAGTTGGTGGAAGAATAGAATGGAAAACTACATTCAAGCTGAGGACTACGAGTTATGGATGCTTATCAAGAGTGGACCACTCATTCCTACAAAAGTGATCGAAGATGGAAGTAAAGTTCACAAAAAGCCTGAAGAGTTCAATTCCGAAGACTTCAAGATGATGGAGAAAAACGCCAAAGCCAAAAAACTCTTGTATTTTGGTCTTGGACTGGATGAGTACACTCGCATTTCTGAGTGCAAGTCAGCCAAGGACATATGGGACACCCTTCAAGTAGCTCATGAAGGCACAAATCAAGTGAAGCAATCACGCATTGAGCTATTTATGAGAAAATACGAATTGTTTGAAATGGGTGATCGTGAAACGGTGATGGATATGTATACCCGTTTCACCCATATAACAAATGAGTTAAAGTCATTAGGAAAGTCTTTCACCACTGAAGAGTTGGTGAGAAAGATCCTAAGGTTTTTACCTCATTCTTGGGAAGCCAAAGTCACAGCTATTCAAGAGGCTAAGGACTTGAAAAAGATTACCTTAGATGAGCTTATTGGCAATCTCCAAACCTATGAGCTTAGAAGGAATTCTCAACAAAAAGAGGAGACTAAGAAGGACCGAGGAATTGCTCTAAAAGTCATGGAGGAGGATAGCTCGGATCTTGATGATGAAGAAATGGCTATGATCACCCAAAAATTCAAGAAGTTTTTCAAGAAGGCCAAGGAAAATGCTAAGAAGAAAAACTTCAGCAAGTCGAGGAACAATGATAGGAAACAGTTTTCAGGTTGTTTCAAATGTGGTAAGCTTGATCACATTATGAAAAACTGCCCTTTGCTGAAAGAGGAACAAGAGCCCGAACAGTCCAGGAAACAGGGCAGAAAACAGGTTGGAAACAGTTCAGCCAGGCGTTTCTCAAGGGTAATGCTTGCGGCTTGGGGTGATTCTACCGAGGACGAGGAAGGGACTGAAGAAGAAGATGCTGCTGTAGCTTTTATGGCCAGAAATGACTCTGACTCAGATAATGAGCCTCTGGACAGCTTAGCTCAACTTAAGGATAAGGTACGTGGTCTAAATAAAGCAAAACTTGAAGAGTTATTATTCACTTTGATGGATGAGTGTGATGCTATTAATTCTGAAAATTGCATGTTAAAGGATGCATGTTCTAAGTTAAAAAGGGATATTAGAGAATTAGAGTATGAAAACAAAATCCTTAAAAGTGAAAAAATTGAAATTGATATGAAGAACATTGTTTTGCATGAAGACCCTAATAAGTCCAAAGAGACCTTAAGTATGAAAGAAGAAGCTTTTGCTACTGACTTCACTAAACTTGAAAATGAGTCCCTTGAACTGAAACAGAAGGTTGAATCCCTGCTTATTAAGAACAGTAAATTGCTTGAAAAATTAAAACAAATAGAATCAGACCTTGCTGCGAACAGGCGCTGGAACAGGTTCTCACAGACGCTGAATTGGCTGAACACTCACTTTAACTGAGGCAAAAGAGGATTAGGCTTTGTGACTAAGGGCACCGTTTACCCTGTTAATAGAAAATATGTGGGATTACCTGAAAATATTGTTTGTTTTCATTGTGGTAAAACGGGGCATTATCGGTATGCTTGTTCTATAAGAAGGTATGCCATGGAAAGCAACTTGATTTATGTGAAGCAAATTTGGGTTAGAAAAGATGAGCTTCGCATGTCTAAGGGAATGGGACCCAAGTGGATCTGGGTTCCCAAAACTAACCCCTAATTTGTTTTGTAGGCTAAAGTGAGAGGGAACAATCCGGCAAACAACCTAGCAAACAACCCAGGAAACAACCCAGGAAACAACCTAGGGAACAGCCTAGGAAACAGCCTAGGAAATAGCCAGCTGTGGTATGTTGATAACGGATGTTCAAGGCATATGACTGGTGAGAAATCCAACTTCCTCTCACTTACAGCCTCAGAAGGAGGGAGTGTGGCATTTGGTAACGGTAAGTCCTGGACAATTGCCGGAATAGGTAAGATAGGTGAGTCACTCTCCCATTCTATTGACAATGTATATCTTGTAGATGGTTTGAAACATAATTTACTTAGTGTGTTCCAACTATGTGATAAAGACAACCTAGTAGTGTTTTCTCCAACACGTTGCTTGGTTGTTAATATGAACACAGGAGATGTCGTGTTGAGGGGGAAGCGACACAAAAATGTTTATAAAGTGTGTATTTCTTCCCTTCCCCAAAATAATCTGACTTGTTTAAGTGCCTTGAATGATGATGTAATGCTTTGGCATAAGAGATTAGGTCATGCAAGTCTCTCACTTTTAAACAAATTAGTTTCTAAAGACCTAGTAATCGGCTTGCCTTCCATCAAATACAATGATGGCAAGGTATGTGATGCGTGTGCTAGGGGGAAACAAGTCAGAAATTCTTTTAAATTGGAAAATTATGTTAGCACTACCCAACCTCTCGAAATGTTACATGTCGATTTGTGTGGTCCTATGAGGATCATGAGTAGAGGTGGGAAGAGGTATGTGCTTGTTGTAGTGGATGACTACTCTCGTTTCACTTGGACCCTATTTTTGACTTCTAAAGATGAAACTTTTGAAAAATTTTTTGCATTCATTAAAAAGACTGAAAAGAGAGTAGGACACTCATTAGTGTGCCTAAGGTCTGATCATGGTATAGAATTTGAAAATTCGAGCTTTATTGACTATTGTAATGAGCATGGTATTGATCATAATTTTTCAGCTCCAAGAACACCCCAGCAGAACGAGGTGGTAGAGCGTAAAAATCGAACTCTAGAAAACATGACTAGAACAATGCTTATTGCTGGTGGTCTTACTAGAAACTTTTGGGCGGAAGCTTTGAACACATCATGTTACATTATCAATAGATACATGATTAGACCTATTCTTAACAAAACACCTTATGAACTTTTCAAGGGTAGAAAACCCAATATTATGCATTTGAGAGTATTTGGCAGTAAATGTTATGTGCATAATAATGGAAAGGATGCCTTGGGGAAGTTTGATCCAAGGAGTGATAAGGCAATCTTTCTTGGGTACTCCTCACACAGTAAGGCTTACAAAGTGTTCAATAAGTGAACCTTGTGTGTTGAGGAGAGTGTGCATGTACTTTTTGATGAAACTAACTCTCTAGTTGAGATTGATGCACAGGATGATGATTTCGAACTGGGCCTTGCTAAGAAAAATTTGTTGCTCACACATGAAGAAGGTAAGTATCCCGAAGATAGATCAGGGCCTAGAGCTATTTCCTTGGAAGATGGGCAAGGTCTGAACCAAACAGGGGGAAGTATTGCTGAACCCAGTTTGGAACAAAACCAGCCTAACACTCCAGAAACAGGCTCCAGAACAGGCTCGGGAATAGGCTTCAGATCAGGCTCAGGAATAGGCTCCAAAACAGTTTCTGAACCTGTTTCACCAAGTATCGAAGCAAGAGTAGAAAGCGTGTCTGTGGATCCGCTTACTCCACGATCATGGAAGCATCAAAGTTCGCACCCTCTTGATCAAATTTTGTCTGACCTTAATACAGGAGTGCAAACTAGATCCAAGCTCAAAAATTTCTGTGGTTTTTATGCTTTTCTCTCTAACATTGAGCCTAAAAATGTTAATGAAGCTCTTGCAGATTTAGATTGGTTGCAGCAATGCAAGAGGGGCTTCATCAGTTTAAAAGGAACAAGGTGTGGCATCTTGTACCTCAGCCAGAAGACAGATCAATTATTGGCACCAAGTGGGTGTTTTGAAACAAGCTTGATGAGTTCGGAACAGTCACTAGGAACAAGGTCCGGCTGGTGGTTCAAGGCTACAACCAAGGAGAAGGCATTGATTATGAAGAAACCTTTCACCTGTTGCAAGGATTGAGGCCATTCGAATCTTCATAGCTTTTGCAGCCCACATGGAGATCAAGCTATATCAGATGGATGTCAAAAGTGCATTCCTCAACGGATACCTTAAAGAGGAGGTGCATATAATGCAACCCCTGGTTTTGAAAGTAAGGAATTTCCTAATCATGTTTTCAAACTTGACAAAGCACTTTATGGTTTAAAACAAGCTCCTAGAGCTTGGTATGAACGTTTGTCAAACTTTTTATTGGAAAATGGTTTTAGACGAGGTAAGGTTGATAATACCTTGTTTCTAAAATCTAAGGGGGAACATTTGTTGATTGTCCAAATATATGTCGATGACATTATATTTGGTGCAACACACAATGATTTATGTGGAGAGTTTTTAAAAATGATGAGGAGTGAGTTTGAAATGAGTATGATGGGTGAGCTTAATTTTTTCTTAGGCTTGCAAATCAAGAAAACTTCAAACGGCACCATGATACATCAACAAAAATATGTTAAGGAATTACTTAAGCGATTTGGAATGCAATCGGCCAAGCCCATTGATACGCCCATCTCTCCTTCAACCAGGTTAGTAATGGATGATGGGAGTCCCTCAATCGAGGAGAAATCTTATAGGGGCATGATAGGGTCGCTTCTTTACCTAACTGCTAATAGACATGACATTGTTTTCAGTATTGGTTTGTGTGCCCGTTTTCAGTCTAAGCCTAAAGAATCACATTTGAAAGCTGTTAAACGGATTCTTAGATATTTAAAACACACACCTGATTTAGCTTTATGGCATCCTAGAAGATACAACTTCAAACTTGTTGGGTATGCTGGTGCTGACTGTGCAAGCTTTTTGGTTGATAGAAAAAGCACCTCAGATATGGCTCATTTTCTTGGACCCTGTTTGGTATCTTGGGCAACTAAGAAACAACACTCAGTTGCCATATCCACAGCAGAAGCTGAATATATTGCAGCTGCCTCTTGTTGTGCTCAACTGTTGTGGATAAGGCAACAACTCAAAGACTTTTGTGTTGACACAGGATGCATTCCTATTTTTTGTGATAATACAAGTGTAATTAATATTTCCAAAAATCCATGCTAATATAAAAGGACTAAACATATTGATATTCGTCACCATTTTTTGAGAGATAATGTTGAAAAGGGTTTGATTTCAATGAGTTTTTGTGCCACTAATAAACAAATTGCTGATATTTTCACCAAGGCACTGAATAGAGAACAATTTGAGAAAAACAGACTGGAATTGGGTCTAATTAAAACGACTTAAGCATGCTTAATTAACCCGCAATGCTTGTCTAGTTAAAGGGATTTTCAAGTCAAACATCCTGATTCATTGGATGCAGTCAACTTCTGTGTTAGAATTAACACATGTGTCGATTATAACCTGCTGACAATCGTTGAGGTCTGATGATATTGCCCTTGTTGTCCTATGTTACTGAACAACTGACAGCGAGAACAAGCACAAAAAACAGGTATGGCCACTGTTTATCACTTTGTGCGCATCAGGTAGTTAATTCAGTTGTTGAGAATTTTTTTTCTTTTCCTTTCCGGAAGCGTGCGCGGCTGGGAGACTTAATGTTCCTCTTTTCGGTTGAAAGCTAGTCGACCCTTTAGCTCCCATGCCCGCTCACTTCGCTCATCAGCCATCGAAAATCTCTCTCTCAATCTCTCTCTCTCTCAAACCAAAACCCTAATCTCTCAAAACCCAAGCTTTTCTTCAACTCCAATGGTGACCTCCGGCAGTAGCTCCTTCGCCTCTGTGAAACGCAGCACCACCACCTCTCAAGCTCCGGTATCGAAGCGCACGCGCATGGCATCTCTGCCGATGTCCACATCTCTGCCCTTGTCGGCGGCTGCAGCACCGGTACCAATCAAAGGTATGAGGTTCAATTCTCTACACCCTTTGCCTATTATCTCTACAATTTTTGGGTTTTTGAAGCGTCTAGACTTACGAACGGTGAGGATGAAACTGGGTGATGTTCCTCCTGAATTTGGATGGGATTTGGTATTATTTGAGCCTAACGTGGAACCAACTGGGTCTAAGGGTGATCTTGAACCCAGTGTGGGTCAAGCTGTGTCTGATAATGTTCTTGAAGTAGACACGGCTCAATCAGGGCCTGAACCTGGTTCTAAACTGGGTAAAGCCCGAACGGGGTCTGCACCTGTTTTCTTTGACAGAATGGATGACCCCGTCATTAATTTGGATCGGGTGGAAGAACTTGAGGAGACTAACAGTGATGGGTCTGATTCAACCATAGAGGTTCTCCAACCTCAGCCCTTCCAAAAAACTAGACCAATTGAATGGGGGCCTAGACGTCGGTTTAAAACCACCACTTCCAAACTTGTTTCCTCACCTGTTCGTAGACCTCGAACCCGCAGTTCTGGTTCACTCTCTGTCTCTTCTCAGCCAAAAGAAGTTACTGAACCTCCTATTACAAAAGCCTCTGCCAAATCTACCAAGAAATCCACCCAATCTCCTTCAGAAAAACCCAGAACTCTCCAACCAAAAGGAAAGCTGTTTCAGAACAAGTGCCAGAGCAGGTGCTTGAAGAATCAGAAATTGAGGAGATTGTTTCCTCCCCTGATAACACAGCAGCCAAAGACAAAGGGAAAGCTCCTGCCGAACAGGCTTCCAAACAGGTGCCTGCCTCCACTCCATCTATAAAGCCTTCCTCCAAAAGAGCCTCATCAAAGAGAAAGGCTGCTTCCGACCAGGTGCCCCAACAGGTGCCCATAGAAGCAAAGCTTGATGAACCCAAATCCAAGAAAGTCAAAACAACCATAACCACAGTAGCCAAAGTTGCCCATTTTCTCCAAAGGAGTGTGGTACGGGGCAAAATTATAAAAGTTGCTTATTTTCAGGATCAGAGTCTGGAGATGTTCTTGGATACACTTACAGCTCAGGGTTGGTTAGACCTCTTTACAAACACCCAGAGAGGGTGTTCAGTACCTGATTTAGCAGAATTCTATGCCAACTGTAATGTCACCAATGGTGTGGTGACAAGTGTGGTCAATGGGAAAAGATTGCGATTCAATGCTAAGGAATTGGGGGAAATCCTAGGAGTTCCTGCTGTGGGCTTTGGGGTGTATGTGAGGGAAAACAAGACAATGCTCGGAGCTGAGAGATTGCTCAAATTGACTCAAAGGTTGAGTCAACAACCAGGTTTGAAAACACCCCAGTCAGTCAAGAAAGGGGAGATGACACCTTGTCACCGGTTGCTCTTCTGGTTTATCATCAAAAACATCATCCCCCGGGGCCAATGGCGTAACCTTGCGGATGCAATGGGCCAGTGCCTTACCGATCTCTTGGATCGGGGGGAGCAGATCAACCTACCAGCCATCATGATTAGTCATATCTCCCGCATTGCAAACATGACTAGAGAACATGACCTGGGGTATGGTTTTCTCCTGACTTCGGTATTTGAGCACTTTGGGATTTCTTTACAGAAGAAGGTAGGGGTGCAAGTGACGGATGAGATAGGTAGCAGCACCCTGATCAGTTGTGGGTTCAAGATTGCAAAGGGTGAGAATGCTGGTTCCGAACAGGGGCCGCGAACACCCTTCACCCCTGTTCCTGGTCCTTCCTCTAGTGAGCCTTCTGTTGATGCCTTGCTTCTGGACCAAAACCGGTTGAAGACCGAGCTCGCTGAGGTTAGAGCTGCTCTTGCTGAGGAGAAGGCTCTCAATGCCAAGCGCCATGAGGATCTAATGTCGATTCTTTTAGTTCTCACAACCAAATTCTCTTCTTCCCCACCCTGAATCTACCCAACCCCCTGATTCTTCCCTGTTCTATCTTCCTTTATTTTTTCACCTGTTCTCAACAACTGTTTTCACTATCTGATTGTGCTTTGTGACTGACCATGGTTTATGCTAATCTTGGTTGGATCTGCTGTAATGCTGTGCCATGCTTGTCTTCTTGTTGTTACTTGCTTATGCATGACTCGGATGGCCAATATCATTAACGTACCATATACTTGAGTGTATCGCAGGTTATTTTTCCTCCATTACCCAAGTGGTGGTGATTGCAACCACCCTAATTATATCTGTTTGATCTGCCCACCTTTTTTCGATGATGTCAAAAGCGGGAAGATGGGCATGACCATGATTGTTTTAGTTTGACTTGGATTAAAGTTGACTTCTTAAACTCTTTTTCTCTTCTATGGCTTCACTGTGTGGCACTAACTTGCTTTTGCCTTTTATGTCAATATGGTTAATATGGTCATTTGGTTTGTCATCATCAAAAAGGGAAAAATTGTTGACCCTATTAGGAAATTGTTGATCCTATCCTTATGTAATGTAAGGTTTTGATGATAACAAACACAAATGTAATATATACTTGAGTGTGTTGATTGAACAGGTTCCAAATATTGTTTGGAATACTTTGAAATTGCTTGGTTAACAATGCTCAAGAACAGGTCTTAAGAACAGGTTCTCAAGATCAGTTGATTCAGAAATCCAGAACAGTTTGGGAATCAGTTCTACAAGGTCTTTGGAGCAGCAAGTTGTTTTTCTACAAGATGTCCGGTTGATTCAACAAGAGTCTTGGTTTGTTATAGGTTTTATTTTCTTAGTTCTTGTTAATATGCCAATTAGAAAGTCTTGATTTAACTCTTACTTGAAATGGTTTTGCTTTTTGAAAATATTTCAGAACACTATCTCAGAACAGTTCTGGAAACAAGGTGTTCAGGATGTTCTCAAGTCAAACTGCAAAAACATTTTTCACGAATTCTTCTCTGATTTTTTGGCTAACGTCTCTGAGATTTTTGAGCAAGATTTTCTGCTGATTATTTAGTCCAAAGAGACTATTTTTGGCTATGAGAAACTTGGGGAGAATTACAAGTCTATTTTTAGAGTGCTTTATTCTCCAAGTAACAAAATCTCTATTTTTAGAAAACGGCTGAATTTGTGGAGAAAATCATGGGATGATTTACTGAGTTTTTGTGGCTAAAAATAACCGTGTAGCTCAAGCAGTTAGTGGGAATTTTCAGCTCACACTTTCCACTCCTTGCGGCCCAAACTTTTTCTTTTTAGAAAATATTTGTGATTATTTCACTTGGTTTTCTATTTAAGCAAGACTCCACACTCATTTTCTTTATACGTTTTCACAGCAATATTCCGGAGTTTAAGAGCCATATTTTTCAGAAAGAAAAACCGACCCAAGTGTGTGCAAGATTGAGCTTTCAAAGTTGGCATACTAGGTGCATATTTGTACCTTACACTAGCTTATTTGAGAAGCACAAAAGTAAGGTGTCCATCTTGTTTTCTCTCTTTCAAAAGTGAGTTGAGTGCGTCCAAATCAAGGGGATTTTGGACGTGGGGTAACCGGTCTTAGGGAAGACGGTTACGTGTGTGTTACAAGTTGTAATGGTGTGAGTTACATTGTAACGTGTTTAGCCCGAATAGTGAAGTGGTTGAAAATCCTACAGAGGTAGGTCGTGGTTTTTCACCTCAGTTGGGCTAGAGGTGTTTCCATGTAAAAATCCTGTGTTCACCTTCTCTTCTACTTATTTCCGCTGCATTTCCGTTTTCTGGGCGTGTTACAAACAGTCTGTCCGAATAGGGTCTAAGCCTGTTTCCAGAAAACTACGAAAATTTGGCAACGCAATTCACCCCTCCTCTTGTGTTTGTGTACTCTCATTTCTATCACAATGAATGGCAGTAACTACCGATGAACTTATAAAGAGAGATGACCATTAGTTCAATCAAACCTCCTTAAACTGAGACAAATAGTAGTTTAGCAACTGCGCATTTCCCATAGACTTAGCCACAACAGCTCCAAGGGAACACACTCCAGCTTGGCCATAAATAAACATCACATCCCTGTTAAAACACCAATCATCAATCGGCATGAATTTATATGAGACTATCCTTTATCTTCTCATCATGGAAAAGCATAAATTTTGGAGAGAGCCTGGAGCAGCAAGAAAGTTGGGTACCTGGAATCAAAAGAAGCAAGGTCACAGGCCTTGACAATCTCGAAGCAAAGTTTGAGGTCATTGACATTCTTAGTGATCTGGTAAGCTTTGAAGAGCAAGAAAGCAGTGCCAAAAGTTCGAGCATAGAGGCTGAAGTCGACCGCCTTCTGCCCAGTTCGTCCCCACGTCTCCACAACCACCTGTGAAACATTTTCGCATGTGCATTAGCACCATGCCATCATATAAAGCGAACCACACCCTAAAAACCCCCCGGGGGGGAGGAGCAGAGATATACAGTTTCTTTGATGTCTAAACCCCTGTCTTTCGAGCAAGGCAGCAAGGGAGTCGTAATCCACGGAAACGAGAGTGTTCACAACCCAAAGTAACACTCAACAATCAATTTTTTTTCAAAATAACACTCAATTATTTTTATTTTCCTCAGTAACACTTAATTATTGCAATTGTTTCCCAAATAGCACTATTCTACCCAGTCACCGGTTATAACCAGTTATAATTTAATTTTCGAATATTTTTTGGGTAAAATCAAAAGGAAAAACAAGTCTGCTTAAAATAAAAAGAGAGAGAGAGAAGAAGGCGGCATAATATTTGATGGGCAAGATAGAAACTCACGCAAACAGTAAAGCAAACAAGAAAGACCTCCTCCCCTGCTTCTCTCTCTTCTCCAACTCAATTGTGCCCTAAATTCAACAACAATTTTTCACAAATCATGGAAACTCAGCATCTGAGTTGAGTTTATCAGCCAAATTCGATATCTGGAGGCGAGATCACTTCTACAGGTAAAGTTTTGTTAGGTTTTTAGGGTTTATGGTTTAGTGTTGCTTCAATGGAAAAATTAGGAAGATGAATGGATGAAAGTATTCAAATTTCAGTTTTTGGGATTGATTTGTGTTAAATGTAAGTAGTAATGAAAGTATTTTGTGAAATTGGAACAAAAAACCCTAAAAGATTGAATCTTGTTAGTGTAAAATCACACCTTTGCATAGTCTCTGCCCTATCAAGGAGTTTGATTTTCTATAAAGAAATCATATATGCTGCATGCAAAATCCATATTCTCCTTGGTGATTTACATCCCAGCCACTATGGCAGAATAAATTTCATTAGTCAGGTTTGCATCTTAAGTTTTTGTATTTCATTTGATTATATTTTGCTAAATGCAGAATGACTAGTGAGGCAAGGTTACATATCAATCATGGGGGGGGCATTTGTTTGGGCTCCTCACCTGCTATATGTTGAGGGCAAGCTTAGGGAGGTTACTGTAATCCCGGATGAATTGAACTTGTTTGATTTAAAAGACACAATCATTGGATTAGGGTACAGTGAGCAGAGGATTGATAAAATTTATTTTACAAGATCCAATTTGAAACTTGATGAAGCCCTAGTGCCAGTCGAAAATGATGACAATGTTCGTGCTTTGATTGAATTGTGTTTGAAAGAGCCATTTGTGGCTTTGTACGTTGAGCACACTGATAATGAAAATTGGATTGAAATGTCCGATGCTATTCTACAATCTGAAGCACAAGGCTATGGGTTTGATGACTTAGTCAGTACTAGTGACCTATCTGATGATGAAAACTTTGTTGATTCTAATGTTGAGTCTGATTTAGATGATGATGAGATTGCTTTGGTGAAAGAAAAGTTTAGGCTGGAAAATGAAGATACAAGAATAGAGAAACACATGGTTGCATGCAAATCCTTGGGTTCAAGAGACAATACAGGACCTAGTAAGGAGATGAGTTTGGAAGCTGGTGAGTTTGAGGAGATATACCAAGACTCTGACAATGCCGAGAGCCCAAGTGAGTCAGAAGATGAGGAAGCGAATGGCAACAAAGCACCTAGTCAATCATTCCCTAAATTCAATGCCAGCTTGAAACCTGAGGATATAGATATGATAAAAGGGATGAAATTCATTGACAAAAGGTAGTTTAGGGAAGCATTGGATGACTATAAGATATTAAGAGGCTATGACATACGAATCACAAGGAGCACCAAACAAATAATTCAAGCTCAATGCATGGGATGCAGTTGTGAATGGAGGATTTGGGCATCGATGTGCAAGAATGAAAAGACCTTCCAAATTAAGACCATACCAAAGGGGCATACTTGCATACCATTTAGCTGTGAGAAAGGAAGGAGGAACATCACAAGTGCATGGCTTGCTCGAAGGTACCTTGAGAGGATTAGATTACTACCAAACATCAAGCTCAGAGAACTGAAAATGATAATTGACCAAGAGCTAAATTATAAGGCTTCTTTCAAATTGTGTTTTGATGCAAGGAAAAAGGTTGTTGCACAAATTGTAGGTGACCACAGGGGTCAGTTTGGGCTTCTTCGAGATTATGTGCATGAGGTTTTGAGCAAAAATCCTGAAAGCACATGCAAAATAACTACATCTACAGATGGCGAATATGTGTTTGCAGGTGTCTACATATGTCTAGGGGCCTTAAAGAAGGGCATGATTGAGGGTTGCAGGCGTGTACTTTCAGTCGATGGTTACTTCATCAAAGGGGCTTGGAAAGGCCAAATTTTAGTGGCAGTGGGTAGGGATGGGAATAATCAAATGTTTCCTATAGCTTGGGCTGTGACTCAGAGGGAGAACGCCCCTAGTTGGTCATGGTTTTTAGAGTTGGTTGCTTCTGATCTTGAAATGGCTGATGGTCATGGATGGACTATTATTTTTGATCAACAAAAAGGGTTGGAAAAGTGCATTCGTGAGATGCTTCCTCATGCTGAGCACAAGTTTTGTGCATGACATGTCTATGCAAACTTAAGGAAGAAGTATAGGGGCTTGCAATACAGAGACATTTTCTGGAGAATGGCAAAGTCAACTACTGAAATTGACTATCAAAGGAAAGAAATGCAAGACTTCGATGCAAGAGCTTGGCAATTTCTATAAAGGAAGAACCCCCAACAATGGAGCAGATATTTCTTCAATTATAATGCCAAGTGTGACTAGGTGGATAACAACATGGAAGAGATCTTCAATGGTTTCATCTACAAGGTAAAAAATTACTCTATTACCTTTTTTTTAAGGGCTAGGGGTAATGAATATAATTTTATTACTAAAAGTAAGCCCTAAATAATGGGGATCAATATAAATTTTCAAGCTATTTATAACACATATATATGTTCCTTTACCTTATTACATTTCTTTAGTATCATGCATTAAAATAAAAAAACCTGCCTGTGATGTTTTTCTTAATAGTATTACAACCTCATAGCTATTTTTGTAGAGTCCATAAAGCATCGTAATGACGGTTGATAACTGCATTGATTTGTATTTAGGCAAGATACAAACCAATCGTCTCACTTCTAGAGGATATCTTTAAATCTGTTATGGAAAGGGTTGAAAAGAAAAATGCATTTTTTAAATCTTATGACAAGAGGATATGCCCAAGGATCCCAGGACAAATCAAGATGGTGGCAAGCATACCCGGCTGGAAATGGCAGATACAGTGTCATGCATGGAGAAGAAGGCTTTGTGGTGTCCATAGTTGAGAAGACATGTACTTGTAGAGGGTGAGATTTAACGGGTATCCCTTGCCTACATGCACTAGTCGTAATGAGAGAGGCAAGAATTAAAGTAGATGACTACGTAGATGAATGCTACACCATTGAAATGTACAACAAAGCCTTTGCTCATACAATCAACCCCATAAATGGCCGAAGAATGTGGGTCAAATCAAGTGGAGAAGTTGTTCAAGCTCCGCTTTTTGAAGAGACAAAGAAAAACCTTGCTTACAAGAGGAGGCCGGAGGAAGGGGAAAAGAAGTGCAACAACAAAGGAGGAGCATATGGCAAGGTCAGCAAAAGAGGGGAGATCAAGAGATGTTCTAGGTGTGGTCGAGTTGGGCATAACAAAAGGAAATGCACAGAAAAAATTTCCAAGCTTCAGGTTATGTGTGTTTTTTAATTTACCATTTAGGTTTTTAAATTTAATACATTACGATTTGACGATACAAAGGCTAATATATGTTGGGTATATTGCTTCATATTTTTTAAATTCTTCTTATTTTGGGAAAAAAAAAAACAGATTAAAGGGCCAAGGACAGCATCTTCGACCACTAGCAGCAGCAACATCATGGGCAACAATAGGTGACCACAAAACCTAACTTTGATTGTATATTTGCATAATGGAACTACACTTTAATGTCAATTTATTGTGTCCTCCAAAAGTTTTTGATGATAATGTGAGGAATATTGCATGGGTCCTCCACACACATTCCTTACAAGCTCATTGTTCCAGAGAATATGAGCAGAGAAGATGAAGCTCATTGTTTTATTGTATCAGACCAAATAAAGAAATGAATACATCAATGCATATCTATTTATATACAAATTGTAGAGAGAGAAGAAGGAAGATGAAAGAGGAAAAAATATGGTCATTCCCACCAACAATCAGAAAAAGAAAAGGAAAGTGATTTAGTTACATTGTGTAACTAATTTCTCTGCCACTTGCATTCCTTTCCTGTTTTCTTGCATTTTCAGTTAGTTGAGCTGAACCCTCTGCTGGTTGGATTTCTTGGATGCTAATACAATCTCATATAATCAAATGGATGCTTCTTGCTCTGTTGATTTTTTGGGGTTGATTTTTTATTTTTATTTTTACTTACAGTGAAAGGGTAGCAAATTCAGTAGCACACCAGTTTATGCACAATCAGTAGGATTATCCAAAGCTGACAAAAGGGGTTTAGAAATAGTAATATGAGCAACATTAGCATGAGGTTCATGAGGAAGGAGAGACAAAGAGCTTCAAACTTTATGGATTTCATTTTGGGCGCTTAATGGCAATTTTATAAATTGTGTTCGTAATCCCTTTTGTTTTTGGGTTGATATATGCTTCATGAACAATTCTTTCTCTTTTAATGAAAGTAATGAAGTGAAGCTCCTTTAATTGGCCATCCTAATTTATTGTCGTTTGGACATGTAATTGACAAGGTATTTTTGGCTTTTTGATGTACAATTTGGCTACATGAACCACTCTCTTTCAAAGCTTCTGACATACCATTCCTTTAAAAAAAAGGACCATAAATACAAACCAAGCAAAAAAACAGGGGTAGTTGAAGAATGAAGATACAAGGCAACAGAGGCATTTGCAGGAAAACTTTTTGAAGATACTAGTATAACTCCAACATCATCAAGCAAAGCATGTACTAACCATGGTTGAGGGAAGGTAAAAATCCATAGCTTGTAAAGGGAGAACTACTTAGAGACCATTTAGCAGATCTCCAGCTTGCATTGCCATGCTCCCAAATGCTTAAGATCTAAAACATGAAGTTGACATCTTTTTATCCAATTGGTTGAGCCCTTTACCTCAAATTTGCTGTAGAAGTGTTTCTCCCTTG
This sequence comes from Carnegiea gigantea, assembly GCA_029747015.1. Classification (NCBI taxonomy): domain Eukaryota; kingdom Viridiplantae; phylum Streptophyta; class Magnoliopsida; order Caryophyllales; family Cactaceae; genus Carnegiea; species Carnegiea gigantea. The sequence goes on along the minus strand of JAKOGI010000062.1, from coordinate 1,302,621 downwards.
ACAATTGCATAAAGTATTATTGATATTACCTTCAATTAGAGAATTAGGGTCTGGGTAGTTGTTGGGGGTTTGGGGTTTGAGGAGAGAGAGGGAGATAAGACCCCAAACATATGAGAAATAGGGAGGGGAAGTTGGAGATAAGAACCCAAACATCTGCAGTTGACCATTGTCCAAACATCTGCAGTGTCTCTCTCTCTCTCTTTTTATTTTAAGCAGACTTGTTTTTCTTTTTGATTTTACCCAAAAAAATTCAAAAATTAAATTATAATTGGTTATAACCGGTGACTAGGTAGAACAGTGCTATTTGGGAAGCAATTGCGATAGTTAAGTGTTATTAGGGAAAACGAAAATAACTGAGTGTTATTTTAGAAAGTAATTGATAATTGAGTGTTACTTTGGGTTATGAACTCGAAAGGAGACCCGTAAGAGAAGTTCTATCAGCTACCTGTCCATGGGCAGCCGATGTTTCGGGAACGAAGTCTGGCATGACATTTGGGAAGTAACGATCTGTCATTTCTCCTACGCTAGTCTTTCTGCCTTGAAAGAGAGAGAGAGAGAGAGAGAAGCATAGCGGTGTCAGGAGTAGGAGAAGCGAAGAAGGGTTCAGTATGTTGAAAGCGGTGAGGTGACCCTTCACTTCAATTTTCTGCTTTCGGGTCGAGATTCTAGCGAGTTGTTCATGGGAATTGTGCGGATCATCAACGTCAAATGTTTGATCAACCAAACTTTCCTTTTATTTGGGTGCTTGTCTTAGTCAACAAGAACGGAAGATCGGATGCAACGTATGGCTTTACCAAATGATGCAATTCATAAATATATGAAATTCAGAGTCTGTTATAAAAATATCGGTGTAAAGAGTTCAATATTCATCAACATCAGCCAAGTATAACCTACATCAATCCACTTCAATTTACTTTGCGAACTTCAATAAAAAATATCAACTTCAACCCACTTCAACCAACTTCAATCAATTTCAACCCACTTTTCACTATTTTAACTAATTTCTACCCGTCATACAAAAAAATTCAACTCACTTTAACTAACTTCAACCCATTTCAACCACCTTCAACTCACTTCAACCCACTTTAACCAAAAAAATATTCATTTCAATCTACTTCAACCTACTTCTACCAATCTCAACCAACCTCACTTATTTATCAACTTATATTTCCTAACGGAAAAAACAAGCCTTAGTTCGTTCTTTTCATGACTAACAAAAGAATTTAGTTGTAGTTTTGGTTACGTTTTGATAAAATTAGCCAGTCTTAAAAATAAATGTCCTTCAACTTTTTGTTAATAATAGAAAATACCCCTAAACTATAAAATTAAAGAAAATACCCTTTAACTATATCAAGCTTTATTTTTCCTAGTGCAACATTTGCTTACATGACTTGTGAAAACATGACATGGCTTTTAGCTTTTCTCTCCTCTATTTCGTTAGAAATTGTATGGCTTAGTTTAATTACATGCTGTGTTGAATAAAATGGTATTCATATGATTGATAAACATTTAATGCAAAGAAATTGAAAAATTAATCCCTGCCTGGTCATATAAGGTAATGACATAGGACAATTAATGTGCACCTAATTACCTAAGCCAATAACTCATATTATACTTATACTAATGCTAGTTTTTTTAATTTAAACCAAACGTAGTGTGACTCAAATCAAATTGAGTATGTTTTATAAAAGGAACTCAAAGTGAGTCCAATCAAAACATATTGATGTATCCAAAATACTATTAATCAATTTGACGTGAAGTTAACTTGGATAACTTATTCCTTTAAAATTTGTGTATAACTTTAGAAGTAATATTGTCAATTTGAAGTTAAAATTCCCTCAATTATATTACCAATGTCCATAAATGCAATAATAACTCATTTTATTCATATTGTCTTATCAGCTATAATTGGTAGAGTTTTGTGTTGGGATTAGATTGATTTTATGCAAGGGCAGACTCATATTGATAAATATTTCACCCTTAATTAGATTCCGGTAAAGGATTGTTGAGTTGAGTTACTCCGCAATGAGGTATATATCCAATCAAAAGTCTATATGTAATTAGCAAAAGTCACTAAATACGAGGTGAAAAAATTTTAGATATGTACTTTAACTTCGGTAAGCACAATGCGAATTCAACTTGAAAAATAGGTCTATATTATTTATAGGACAGCCCGGTGCACAAGCATCCCGCGTTCACGCAGGGTGCGAGGAAGGGCCGCACCCCAAGGGGTGAATTGTAGGTAGCCTAACTTGATTTTGTCTATGTTATCTATACAAGCTAACAAAACCTATTTGCATTTCAGTTTGTACTATTCGGGTTAATGTTAGTCTTATTCTCATAGTCGTTAATATATATGCCAAGTTTCATTCATTCTCCACCAAAGAAAAAGTCAGTTAACTTTAACATATTTATTGTAAAAAAATCTATGTTATCATTATCATTGTTATTATTATTGTGCTCATTATTATTATTATTATTATTATTATTATTATTATTATTATTGTCATCGTCGTCGTTGTTATTTATTACTACTACTACTTTATGTGAGTAATTTTGTCTAATGTTAAGCCTTCTCATTTTTTGCAATGCCACATCATCAACATTTGAGGGGTATCTTCAATAGTTTAAGAGTCTTTACTTCACTTATTGAGTGTAGGGGTAATTTAAAGTCTTGACTAAAAATTTAGGGGCATCATATTTTAGGACTCCAAATTAGTAGTTTAAGTAGCACATAGCAGTTTTAATAGTGCACAGTTATTTCGTTAATGGATAGTGTTTTTAATTTAGCTGATAGTAAATAGTTGTTTAGATGAGCATTGAAACAAATGTGTTTAGTAAATTTAGTTATTAGGTTAGCTGATTAGTTTAAATTAACATAAAAAGATATGTATAATTTTCAAAGGATATTTTTTGTCCAAAAAATGTGGAACACTACTTTTGTATGTCAAAAATAAATTGTTAGTTTTTCAAAACGCCGTTTAGAACAGTAAACACTACTTAAAATTTTATTCAAAACACTAAGTTAACGAACACTAAAAATTGACTGATTAATGTATTAATTTCATCAAAATATTAAATGTTATTCAAAATATTGTTGTCGAATACCGCTTTAATTCAATGTAGAGGACTGTTTTTTCCCCCCTATTTGTCATTGGTTTGGATTCTGAGAACTAATATTAGTAGCTCAATTTTTTTACGAGTATTTTAGAGGGGTAAAATGGGGAAGTTTTCATTAATTCAAATCCAACTCCGCTAACCTGAAAATGCTAGACGGATAATTAGACAACTATACGAACTCCACCCATACATAGTAACAATCTCGCCAAATGGCCTACAGTATTCCTCCTATAGTATGCATGGCTACAAAGAAGAAAAATAAAAGTTCTACCAAGCCTCCTGACGTCACGCAGGATTAAGTCTGCCAAAGCCCTACCTCTAGTGGCATGTTGAAGAGGAGATCGCACCCAAGGCATCCGACTCCACAACGATCCTCTAGTATCCTGAGCAGTGGCGGGTTTCAAAGCGGTTCCCACAGCCTTACCTTCTGCCATCGCAGAACTCCAAGTCACTTGCACCTTCTTTACGCCCAATTCTATGATAGTACTCGCAGAATTATGGACAACCCAACCAAGACCCACCCAACCATCCAAGATTACTGCAAAAAGAAAGCTGCAGCACACTTCTTGTAATCAACAATTAAGTAATAAATTCTCAAGACGATCACAACCAGATTTGGGGTTTCATTTGCCACAACTATCTTCATTCTAATAGTCCAACAAGCCAACACATGTCCCAGGGATAACTCAAATTCTTTCAATCATCAAAACACCACAAAATGAGCTCAGCAAAACAATTTTAAGGTGCATCTTGTCAAACCTGCATGAAGCTACTGGACTCGCCTGTAGGGGTTTGTGCTGGCTTTTGGCCCTCCTTTTTTGCCCTCAATTTTTGGGCAACTACTTATCAAAAGAAAAGTCCAATTTCTAAGTTTACAAGTGCAAAATATTTATTTCAATCTTAACCGTTACAAGATATTTACTCATGTCATTGTATCATTTAACAAAATCTAATGGTCAGATGATCGTTTTACGTTGTTTAAACAACTTTCCAAACTCTAGCTATACCTTTATATAGTTTTCCCTTAATGCATGAGCTCTCCCTGTGAAGCCACCATGGCAAAATGCACTTCCCCCTGCGGCAACCTCCTAGACTTCTTGAAGATAAAGCTACTGGGCCAAATATCATTTGAGCTTCTCCTTGGCATTTTGTCTATAGCCCAATGATCCGATTTGACCAAAATCATAAAAAATTACTCGAAGATACTCCACAACTTGTGGAAATTATTAGGAGGCATTTTCTAGTGATTAAGGCTCCGTTTAGACCTAGGAAAGTTTGGTGGAAAGTAAAAATTTAGAAAAGTTACTTTTTTTTGGTGCTTGGTTTAAAGAAAATCACAAAGAAAAAAAATATGGAGGAAAGTTAGGTGAAAAAAATATTATAAACAAGTGATAAAATTTTCCTCATAAAATTGTGAGTAAAGTTTGAGGAAAGTTTCCAACCTCCTCCAACCTTGCATTGCTTAGATGACATCAATATGATTCAAGTAGTTCATCAACATTCAGATTTCTCATCCAAATTCTTATATTTTTTCCTCAATCCAAATAAGAGGAAAAAAACTTATTTTCTCGCTACATTTTTTCCTTCATATTTTTTTCCCTTCAACTTTTCTTTCACCAAATTTTCTAAGGGCCGAACACGGACCCTAAAGTGCTAATATCAATAAGGTTCAGGCAGAGGAAGATTTTACATTTGGTTTAGCAACCTTGCCTAATTTTGTTGAAACACGCCGCCCCCCCCCCCCCCCCCCGGGCCCCTGATGGTTACTTTTTGTTTTATTAAAGGGAAGGAATCTTGCTGGTTTGCCATTTGAAGAACCCTTTCTCTCTCTTTTCTAGCTATTTTCTTCTCTCATTCTTTTTCACTTTATTTTTGATGCCATTGATCGAAGGAAAGCCAGGTGAAAGAAAAAAAGTTAGGCAAGAAGAATTAATGTAAATTTTTTTTTATTTAATTTGTTAGGTTCTTTTTCTAGGCCCTCTCTTGTTGGACACATGAATATGAGACCCCATATTATCTTCCTTTGATGTGCTCGATTTTAGAGTCCGTTGAAGAAGTGAATGTTTTTCCCCTTAATTTTGCTCGAGTTCAATGGCTGGCTATGTTTTGTAAAATTGATGAAGTTAGGTTGGTAAAGAAAATGCAAGGATCATTTTCATCAACAGTCATTTAAATGACTGTGCACACGATTATGTTATATGCCCAAGATATAATATATTAAGAATGAGAAGGTTGTCACAATCAAGCCAAAACTCTGGTGGAGTTTATGTAAAGTGCTTGAGATGCGACCAATTCTTATATCAGGTTGATGAAGTGAACCCAAATATGAAAAGAAAAAGATTAAGTGACATTGATGAAGTAAAGCATGAGCTAAGGGAGTTGAGATGGTATTCATAATACTCAAGAAAGGGCAGAGCATCTTAGTTGTGTTATGGCTTAATTGCTTGCAGAACCGAGCACTCGTTCTGATAGTGTAATTAGTATCCACGAACATCAAAAAGATACAATTGGATTTAGAAGATTGTTAATGTAAAGTTGGTTAACATGGTGATCAAGAAGTTGTCTTGAAGGCTTTATGATTGCATATAGCTTCCTTTACTTAACCGCTCACAAAAAGAAACACATCCTACTAAAATTACTACAAACATATGTCCACAACACCGCAATGATTTGAGCAACATCAAATTTAAGTTTAGTCTATTAAAATACTATAAACAAAGTAACTTAAGTTGGTTGGCTTGATTGAGTTGCAACACTTGAGGCTGTAGTGGCTAAAGTAAAGGCATGGCTGATATTTTGGATCTGTTGAGGTCTCCTAGCTGGATTCTTCTTTTTAGGTTTCTTCTTATATTTCTTTAGGAATCTTCCATTTTTATCCCTTGGCTTCCGCAGGTTAAGTTGTTACACCCCAATTACTCACTTTGCTTGCATCTTTTGGTGCACTAAATTGTGTGGAATTATCCTATTTAGATGGAGGAAGTTTGAATTCGCTTCCTTTGTGCTTCTCTACCCTTCCTCTTTTCCTAAGTTCGAGAGGGGATTTAAAGTTGGCAATGAGTATCTTACAAGATGCAAGAAACAGGGATGGGCTAAATTATGCTATCACATAGGTTCTTATACTTATCAACATGAAACCAATCAACACCACAATCAACCTAACTTGTGGTCTAGCCCTGGGATGCACTAACAATGTGCTTGCATGGTAGGCCACTCATCTACCACTTTTGGCATCACAAAAGTGTTCTACCAATTTAACAATGAAATTAGTGGATCCATCTCCAACATCAAAATCCCCTCTTCCAAATGCCATTTTGGTACTACAATTTCTTGCGTCCAGTTTAATCAACTAATTTTTTTCTCAACAAAATATGTCACCGTACCGTCCCAATCAACTACTACCTAAAACTTCTTTAAATCTAATCCTAATTATCTTTCTTAACTCTTCTAGCATAATAAAATTGGCTTCCCTCATGCTTGTAATGACATTGTTGAATATTTCAAGAAGGTTACGTGTGGTGATCTAACTTTGAATTCTTGTCAAACTTAAACCTTGCCCAATGTTGAATGGAGTAATTATCACTTAACCAATTATAAGATGAAGGGTCCTTTTTCTTAATATTCTCTAAGCATTTTGTGAAGACATAAGGCGAGCATGCATTGACAACATGACAAAAGAAATAACAAAACCATGCACCATTGACATTTAAATGAAGATGGCAAAACATGATGTCAGTTAATCATAAAGTTTAAGCAATGGATTCTAGAAGTGGCAGCAAGGTGTATGTGCACATACTAGAATAGTTCGAAGCAAAGTTTTTATAGAAATCCAAGACACAATTCCTCCTTGCAGTTTGTGGCATTATCTTCTTTAAAGATTTGATTATCCCTTTATATATAAAATGCAAATTAAAGTAACTAGTGTAGGTGCAGTTACATTGTTTGCAAGAAAATTATAAAAAGCACTGAAAGCATGCGTGAAGTAACTTGTACCTTGTATTTGCCAGCCATTATTGTGTACCTAAAGCTATCTTCCCTTACATTAAGAGCAACTACAAGTCCTTGAATTCAAAAACTTCATTCCTCTTCATTCTCTTAGGGTGCAACTCCATAGGCTCAGGGATATTGGCTAATGTTGTCATTTAACCCCATTATTGTGATAAGAATTCCCTTGTGTCGGCTCTATCAAGGGGCATCCATCAATCCTAATTGAGGGTCTATAGTACCATTTGAATGCAAAAATCTCCAAGCTGTATAAATGTGACATGTCTTAAAAGTTGGGTTCTTCTTAAGGCCTTGATCTTTCCAGTTAATGAAGTATAAAGTGTTAGGGTTCCTTTCCTTGAAAACCCCCATGTACTATGGCAACACCTTATGCCTTTGCCTACCTTTCACCACTTCTTTCATAATTTTCCTTGCCCTCTAGCAAGTGCGATTAAGCACTTCAACTCTAAATCTCCTCGTGAGAGTATTTTGCATTGTCATGGTATCCATCTCAAGTTTGTCCTTGAAATCATTCACGTGTTTGGAGGTGATTGATCTAGATGTGGTCTTTTTGATAAATTGGGTGATAGAACACCTATAACCTTCATTAAGCTCTTAAACTCCTAATCACCCAAGTGCAATTATCAACAAGCACAATGTTACACCTATTTTTGACCCCATTTTAGCCCTTATTTGACCCATTTTCCTCGGTGTTTTCATGTCAAGTTTAGATGAAAAGGGGTCAAATTCACTTCTTTTGATTCAATTGTTCTTATAATGTTTTTTGTCTTATTTTCAGAAAAAATTCTCGGGTTTTGATAGAAAGGAAGACCTTAGGAGCAATTTGAAGAATGCATAGAGGTTCAACGAAGCCCTAGGAGCACAAGTGAGAGCTATAAGAAGCGCACAGTCGTGCTGCAGGAGTGCACAACCATGCTGCAGGATCAAAAGTTGCGCACGAGCTGGTGCACGGCCGTGTGTCCTGCCAGTGCATAGGTGCACGGTCGTACGTCCTCGAAGCACGACCGTGCGTCCTGCCTGCCGTCGCGATTTAAGCAGTTTTCAGCCTTTATAAAGGGGCTTTTTCTTTCTTTTTGGGGGGCCTTTTGCTGGATTCTTGAGAGGACCAATTACGGTTTATCCTAGCCTTCACAAACCCCTTTAGGGGGAGATTAGATTAGGTTAGTCCTTGTATACATTGTAGAAGATTTTGGATTCGCAATTGAAGACTAAGTTCTTCTTCTCCTTTTCTCTTTAATTTCATTCTTTTTAATTTATATTTGCTAGTTCAATAGATTATCGTTTTGCTTTAGTTTCAACATTTATTTGTAAACTAAAGATTTCATCATTGGTTGTGATTTGCTCTTGAGATGGCCAATCGATTCTTGTTTAGGCCTTGACCTAACTCGTTTATGCCTATAATTTAGAGTTTTTTTTTTTTCATGACCATCAAGTGTTTGATGAAATGTTTGAAAGAGCTTCCATCTGTGTTTTAGGGCAATTGACTTATATTGACAGGTGAGGTCAATTGTCTAGTATGAGTAGAAAGAATAGTTGGGATTGGGATATGAAAATAATCTCGTTGCTAGCTAGGTCAAGGGTTGTCAATCTTGTGATTTAATTGAATTAATCCCATGAAAATAGGAGGTTAGAACAATTAGACTAGCTCATGTCCCTTGAGAGGGCGCTTGGGTGGTTTTAATGATGCAATTGGCCATATCTGAATATTAGCGTAACTTGGTAAGGTTTGGGCTTGACTTGATTACTTGGTTTATTTTAGGTCTAATCATAGTCCTTTTGTTTTCTCTTTAGTAGTTTAGTTTTATTTTCTACTCCTTTAGTTTTGCCTAACTTGAGACGCTTTAGTTAACTCTGGTACTTGAAAACCTAACTCGCTGCGGACGACACCCTGAGTACTCAATGATGCACCTTGCACTTGGGGTTTATAAATATTAAAACTTTATTTTTTCCTAACAAGTTTTTGACGCCGTTGCCGAGGAGTTGGCGTTTTTTAATATCGGGGTTTACTCGAGCATTCGAGACTGTGCCTTTTAGAAAATTCCATTAAAAAAAAATTTGAAAGTCAAAAAATTGAAAAAAATCAAAATGGCTATTTTCCATTTACCTCAATTTGTGCATAAACTTTTTTGGCAATATTTGTCTCAATTGAATGATTATCGTGCTCAGTATGTGCTTTTTGAATATGAAAAATAGGAAATATGCGATGTTGTGCTTGAGGGGATAATACATGAGACCTGAGCCATCCTTAAGTGCATATATTATGGTGGTATATGCTTTTTAGGCGTTGATAATATGTGGGACTTATTTGAGTCCTTGGCTTGGTGTTAATGGCATCATGAGATTGCTAGTGAGTCTTTGGAGTACGCTTCGCCCATTTCTTATGATTTGTACGCCTATTCTCCTCTTGTGTGCTCTTATTGTTCATCTTTTGACCATGATGTGAATTCTTGTCCTCATTATGATGTTTTTGATGAATGTTATGTTAGACTTGATGCCATGATAGGGACAATGAATGAGCAATATAAGCGTTTTGTTACTAGGATGAGGGAGTGTGGTTTATTGCATGAGACCGACCCTAGTCTACCTTGCCTTAGACTTTAGGCTCGTCTCTATGATGATTGTGAGTCTACCTTTCCCCTCGAGTCTAATGTTGTTGATGATGCACCTTTGATCGACCGAGGGGAAGTGTTTGACCCTTTCTTGACCCCATTGACACTTATTGCTCCATCCTTTTCTAACACATCTATGGACACTAGTGTTAGTGACTCGATCTTACTTACTTCTCCCCTTCCTTTAGCTCAGTGCACGGGGTTAGAGATAGGCAAGACTTCTCAAGGTGATGCTAGTTCAGTAGAGGATGTTTTACTTTCTTGGTCAGGAGGACTTACATTGGTTGAGCCATATCTTGAGGAGGCTCCTTTCGAGGAGTTGTGTGATGATAGTTTAGTGGTTGGTGCCGCTCCTAGCATTGAGCATATCGACCCAATTTGCACCATGCCACTTAACTTGACCCCCATTTCATCTCCCTTGCTTCCCACCATGCCCTCTCACTTGCATGCATTCTATGAATGCCTAGGTGACCTTCGAGGATACAATCCCTCCTTGGACCCTTATTGTGCATACCTAGAGGACATGCCTAGGAAAATTGAGTGGATCACTTTCTTTGATTATTATTTCAATTTTTCTATGACATTTGATAAGTTTAAGAGGGCACTAACTCTATTTGCTACATCTTTACTAGTGTTCTCTTACTTACATCCCTTTGAGATGCATGCAGCAGTGCACACTAAGCTCTTATAAGCGTTGACCACATTCGAGTTGACGACCCACATCATGAGAGATAAGGAGTGGTTGATGCTCCTTGCGCCCTTGTGGAACAGTTCGGGTACATTCAGTACCCAACTTGATATAATCGTTCTCACTCTTCTCCCTTCTTTTTATTTTCTTTCTTTTACTTTTTGTTTACTTGTGGATATTAGGTTGCTTATGGTGATCATTTTGAGGTAATACTTGGGAATTTGTTGAGTCAGTTGATGGCTATGATCACTTTTGTGTGTTTTTGTGGTTTGGTTGAGTGAGTGAGCTTGTGTATATGTGTATTTTGTTTGATCTTGCTTTCTGTGTGTTTTGTGGTTGATGATGACTCTCAGCTGCCAATGAGGACATTGTAAGGTTTAGGTGTGGGGGTGGGGTCATTTACCCCTTTTATTCTTACTTTTGTGAAAATTTTTCATTTTTGTACAAATTCTTTAATTCTTCTTTTATTCTTTTTCATATAGCTTCTCTTTTTGTTGGCTTTAGGGGAGTTTTGTGCTATTTGATCAGCCTTGATCTCTGATACCTTGACTATTAGTTCGTATATAAGTATGATGTGCCTGATGGATTTTTGTCCTAAGCTTATCATTCTAGGCCTCGGTTCTAACCCTAATAGTCCATTGTAATTTTGCAATCCAATCTTGATTTATATATCATTATTATCTTAGGATCTAAATCTTTCATTATTTGACTCTCCCACTTGCGTTTGTGCATCACTACTTTTGTCTTCACTTCAAAATTACGAGGGTGAAGAATTTCTTTAAAAAAGAGAAGAAAATCTGAAAATATCCGATCCCTTTGAGGCATGTGCTACTGGGAATGGAAAAAAAAAAAAAAGAGTTTGAAAGTCGAGAATGAAAAGTATCCCTTTGAGGCATGCGCTATTGGGTGCTACCCTTTGAGGCAATAATACTTCTGAGAATGCTTACTTCCCATGTCAATAAGTTAATAATGTAGTTGATGCCAATCAAGTGGATTGAATCGATTCTGGCAAGCCAAAGTCCTAGGATAATGATATACTTGCACACCAGGCACTATGATGGACTCAATGTCTTCATGCGTCGTGGGGTAAAAAGCTGATGTCTGGATGCCATTATTTGGGATAAAGAGTTCTGAAATGCACATGATGTGTGCGTACAGACTGATACTTGAGTTACTAATGGGTTCTGGTTGATCCGATTATGTACAGTTTACCCCGATGTATATTTTGTGTTTTATCATTTTTATTTTTCAATTTTTGTTTCTCTTTTCTTTGTTTTCTTATTTGAGATTTTGTGGGTATATCTTCTATAAACTCTCACGAGATCTCACTCGTCCAATTAGGAGAATTAAGGGATTTAAAGGACTTGTTGCATACGCTAAATGCAAACGTAATTCCTACAAAAGTGAGTTAGGTTCTTAGGTTAGTTTTTATTTTTGTTTTGCTAGAGGACGAGCAAAAAGATAGGTGTGAGGATATTTGTTACACCTATTTTTGAACCCATTTTATCCCTTATTTAACCCATTTTTCTCGGTGATTTCATGTCAATTTAGATGAAAAAAGGTTAAATTCACTTCCTTTGATTGAATTGTACTTAATGTGTTTTGTCTAACTTTCAGGCGAAATTCTTGAGTTTTGATAGAAAGGAATATCTTAGGAGCGATTTGAATGATGCATAGAGATCTAACGAAGCCTCAGGAGCACCAGTGAGAGTTGCAGGAAGCACACGGTCATGCTGCAGGAGTGCACAACCATGCTGCAGGACTAGAAGCTACGCACGGGCTGGTGCACAACTGTGCGTCCTGCCAGTGCATGGGTGCACAACCATGTGTCCTCAAAGCACGACCGTGTATCTTACCTGCTGTCACAATTTAAGCAGTTTCCAGCCTTTACAAAGGGGCTTTTTCTTTCTTTTTGGGGGGGCATTTTGCTGGGTTCTTGAGAGGACCAATTAGGGTTTATCCTAACCTCCACAAGCCCCTTTAGGGGAGATTAGATTAGGTTAATCCTTGTATACATTGTAGAAGATTTTGGATTTGCAATTGAAGACTAAGTTCTTGTTCTCCTTTTCTCTTTAATTTCATACTTTTTAATTTATATTTGCTAGTTCAATAGATTATTGTTTTGCTTTGGTTTCAATGTTTGTTTGCAAATTAAAGATTTCATCATTGGTTGTGATTTGTCCTTGAGATGGCCAATTGATTATTGTTTAGACCTTGACCTAACTTGTTTATGCCTATAATTTAGAGTTTTCTTTCACGCCCACCAAGTGTTTGACGAAATACTTGAAAGAGCTTTCATCCGTGTTTTGGGACAATTGACTTATGCTGAGAGGTGAGGTTGATTGTCTAGTGTGAGTAGAAAGAATAGTTGGGATTGGGACATAAAAATAGTCTCGTCACTAGCTAGTCAAGGGTTGTCAATCTTGTAGTTTAATTGAACTAATCTCATGAAAATAGGAGTTTAGAGCAATTAGACTAGCTCATGACTCTTGAGAGAGGGCTTGGGTGGTTTTAATGATGCAACGGACCATCTCTGAATACTAGCGTAACTTGGGAACATTTGGGCTTAACTTGATTACTTGGTTTATCTTAGCTCTAATCATAGTTCTTTTGTTCTCGCTTTAATAGTTTAGTTTTATTTTCTATTCCTTTAGTTTCGCCTAGCTTGACACGCTTTAGTTAGCTCTCGTACTTGGAAACCTAACGCTCTGCGGATGACACCTCGAGTACTCAACGATGCACCTTGCACTTGGGGTTTATAAATATTAAAACTTTGTTTTTCCCTTACACACAACTATATCTACACTCATATTACCATCCCTATTTCTAGTCTACAACTTGCTTTGTTTGAATATCTAGGCCATCTGCAATGTTGGGGGATGCTGTTGTTGTGGGGAATGAAGTTGGATATTTTTTATTAGGAGTGCTCTGAGTTCTTATGAGGAGTCTTTTAAGAATGGAGACTAGTTATGTTGGCCTTTTAGAATAGGTTCTTGTGGAAGATATAGATTGGGAAGGGCTTTCAGTATGGGCTATTAGGGAGGTAATATATTGGGAAGGCCTTTTGGGGGGAGAAGAACTTGGAGGACTTTCCTGTAGGCTACTTTGTGATCTTCTATGGGATCTCCTTGCATTAATACTTGCTTAGGTTGGGCTTAAGAAAAACAAATGTTAAACTACTTGAACCAATCTATGAGAATGATAAGATTAATAATTTAATACTTGTCTAGATAGACATTTGTCACCAAAATGATTTTGTCCTTACACCTCTTTTACAGTGTTAAGGAAACATATTCTTGTTATATAATCAATAGAACTAAACTCTCACAACACCAAAAACAAAAATCAAGCAAATAGAAGATGAAAGATAGACCGGCTAATGCAAGGACCAAACTTTGTAAAAATCATAAAAACAGTGGATAAAAGATAGACCACAAACTACTATTTTCACCCAAATTTGGCGAAATCGCACACTCATAACACGCCTTCAACTTCATATTTCACAAAACAAATAGATTTGACATAAATTTAGCAAAAATGCAATCCTAATATGTAATTTGTACTTTTATGCTGATAGAATTGCCTAGATCCTAAACGCACAAAATTAAGGCTTCTAATAATTTTTGAAGCTTATAATATGTACTGTGAGGCAAAGCTCAACAACCAACTTCTAAGAACCTTCAATTTCAAACTTTTCACGCAATCTAAATTGAAGATCACATAGCATTCAGAGAGTAAGATAATGACCAAAATGCACCAAAAAAGGGGGTTTCAAACTTCTTACCATGGCATAAGGCTTTGTTCTTCATTTTTAAAAGCAACACTTCAAATTCACTTCTTCTTCGTCTTCAACAATTTCAAGGTTTAGGCTTTTCTTGAGGGTTTTTCAGAGAGGAGATCACTTTTAATTGTGAAGAAAAGACAGCATGCGAGCAATTAACAACTTTGCTTTTTCAAAAAGTGTTAGGTTTAGACATGCAAATGCTAGTAAGGGATATTTTTGTCATTTGGATAAATCTCATCAGAAAAACTGACATTTCAATCAGTGACAATACCCCATTAATTGTTACCATATAATAATGTACACTTGGTGATGTATTCTAAAAACATGGTTCCGTAAAAATACTCTCTACAAATTATCGGGTACCTTAGCGCAATTTTTGTCCTTTACCTATGAATCATTGGAAAAATCATTTATCCTTTGGACGTTTGTCTAATCTTATATCAAATAGACTAGAATAGTTTAGATGTCTTGGCCCATATACCCTCTCAGGGCTCAAATAGACCTTGGTAATTTTCTAGGAATTTATCAGTAACAATTGACTCATTTAAAATTTGTACTGCTCATCAGGACGGTTCAAGTACCAAAAAAGGTTTTGCTCTTTCATCTAGTTATTTAGAACCATAAAAAAGACACTTATCTCGTTAGTAACAACAAAAATCCTAGGCAACTCCTTCATAACCCTAGTCCCTCCAAAAAAACTCTTCAACTAAGAGAAATAGTCACTCATAACAACTCGATTTTGCATAAATTCATAGCGCTCTATACTGATTTTGTGCTTTACCTATTATTCAACATAAACATTTGTTGAAGTTGCAGCCAAATTTTCTCAAGTAAAACTCAAAAATAGAATGGACTTTCTAATCGAAGTAGAAATTGAATTTACATCCATGCCAAGATCATATTATTACAAATTTCTCATATTTTAGCTCAACATAGTGGCTATGAAGTTTAGGTATGTTATCTCTAATGAATTCAAGCTTTTTACTAGTCGCAAGACTGCTCTCAACGTTTCTCCTCCTTGATAGATAGTTTATTGCTTTAATCAAATTATCTTAGACTAACAATGGCCCAATCCCTTTGATGGATGAAGTAAAAGAAATATGTAAAGATCACTATATTAGATGTTGTATCTATTCCTCTCTGCAAACCTTATGGAGAAGAATAAATTGATCACAAAACACAAAACAAATGGGTCTTCAATGTCTCTCTAATGCCATGATATGTTTAGCCATTAAATGATTTGTTAAAGGAGATGATAACTTAAGAAGAAAGGACACACACTCTCTCTCTCTCTCTATTATTATTATTATTAAATGATGAAGTGCTTATAAATAAATGGGTTAATGCACTTAGCGCAAAACTGAATGAAAAGATACTAGAAAATTTCTGGTAACAAGCTTGATAACAAAAAGTATCATCTCAGTGGGATGAAGATATGTATTATCATATATAAGTGGTTGGACTATCACACAACATGTAGCTGCTTGGAAGCAGCTAGATTACATCTATTACTCCACCTAATCCTACTAGGATTCATTTCCTATTGCGAGTAGGGTTAGGTTAGAGAATAGCTATAACAGAAGAGTTAATCCTAGGGATTAGTAACAACCAATTGTTTCCTTCAATTAGGTCCCTCATGTCAGCATACTATCAAGAGGCTAGGGTTTTAAGGCTTGATTCAATACCAGCAGCTCTAGTAGCCGCTAGGAATTATTCAAGTGTTCGTGATTTATTTTGAGCAATTTGTGGGTAGATAGCGACGTAACGATTCTTTTGCTTCTGCATTCAAGTGAGTTCTATTCTAGTAATAGTGGTGTCAATGCTAGGTTATGCTAATTAGATTAGCAATTTATGCATTGAATTGCTAATGTGTGTTTTAAGAGATGCAATTATGCTCCTTCTCCCCTCGTTTGACCTCTCCATATTTTAGTATAATGTAGTTGCTTGTTGTCTCTCAAAACCTAGATCTTTTTCACACCCAGGCTTTTGACCTCCTGATCCATATCTTTTGCCTTAATTTAAGATTAATCGATTTGTTCAATGAATATACAATCATACCTAGCTATCTTAGATAAAATCATGTTGTGTTCTTCAAATTTTTAATTGTATATTTTAATGTAATCTAGATGGAATAATGACTTGTTTGTTAATTGTTTGGTTATGTTGTTTAATTTTTAATCATGCTTTATTTTCTTGGGTCACTCGTTCATCTAGCATAATTTTGTTCTTTTTCTTATTGCCTTCGATGATCAGGCATGATAATTTTCTAGCCTATTGATTTAGTTTTCTATCTTTGATAATTTTTTTTGTTAATACCAATAATATTGATCAAAGAATACATATATGGAAGCATGTCATATATGTGGTTTCGTAATGCCTAATTGTTTAGTACACCCAGCATGTCAAATATATGATTTTTAAATGCCTAATCTTTTAGTACTTTTGCTAGCCTTTTGACCCTGAATTTGGGCTCTTGACTTGGCTCATCCTGGGCTCCTTGAACTCTTGGACCAAACCTCGATTTGACCACTCTACCAGACATTCGTTGTCAGTGGTGGCTGTGGAAATGGCTATCTTGTGAGTCCTAAGTCGAAATATATAGAGATCGCCAATAACATCCGTTTCATTCTAATTTAAACTTAGAAAGAGAACCAGGTAGAAAGAGAAGTCTTATGTGTCAAAACTCACTCATCATAACCACTTGGACAGGTGAAGCGTATGCTGCATACGCCGTCGACGGAGATAGTTTTCAACGATCTTCTTCCTCTTTTTCCCTCTAAACACGCCAATCCAAGCAATGCTGGTAAAAACAATCAAAAAATTTCCAACACATGTCGGCTCGTGAATGGCACATTGGGGACGTGGCTGGCGTTCTCCAACTCATACGCAGCCAATCTACCCATTAGCGATGATGGTTTAAGTTGAGATGGCACAAGATAAAGTCTATGACACAGTCTTAACGGTGAAGAGGGGCTAGCAACATCATCAAGGTATGCCATTGGGTGATATTCTAATATCTTTGTGGTATTTTGCAAGGTTATGTTAATTTTTTTAAACATTAATAGAGGTTTATATCAATGTGTTTCATTAGTGAAAGATCTATGTAATTAAATTATTGAATCCCTAATTCATGTTACTTGTGACGATTATGAGTTTAGTGAAATTTTCAAACATGTGATGTGAATAATGAAATTTTGACGCTTAAATTTTGAGCATATGCCTAATGTTCATTTTATATATACTTGCAGATATGGAATTAAGTGAAAACATGGTAGGTGGGTTCATTTTATATATACTTGCAGATATGGAATTAAATTAAATGAGAAGTTAGATGACACTAGCTATGACATCTAGAGTATAGGGACTCAATCTCTTCTAAATAAGCAACATGTTTTAGAAACCTTGACAACTACTATGGTTAAATTTGAAGATACCGCTAGTAAGCAGTATCGTGAACATTTGAATGCATACCAAGAAAAGGATCGTTCTACATGCTACACTATGTTATAGTACTTGTATAATAATCTTTCAGGAAAATTTGAGAATTATTCCATTGCTAGGGTCATATAGGAAAGGTTCAAGATCAGGTTTGGTCGAACATCCATTTTAATGTTTCGCTCTTAAAGTGGATGCAGTATTCTATTGACTCTAATCATACTACAATCGAATATCGATGAATCATAAGGGACATAGTTTGTAATCTTAAAGCTACAGGGGCATGAAATCGTCAAAGAAGAGCATGCCTGGAATGTGATTCAAGCCCTCCCAGATAAACCTAAACATTAGGAGATTTTAAGCAATATATGTCTCATAGTGAGAATGTGGAAATTGTGATTGAGATTTATGGACACCTCAAAACCAAAAATGAGCACTCAGAATTGCACAATCCTTCTAATGCTATGCATGTTACCAAAGGGGAGAAACCTAAGAGGAACAACACTTTTCGCAGTAAGCAACATAAAAAAGGTTATCATCTTACACAAAACTTTAGAGCTAGTTATGCAACATAATTTGTGGGGTTAAGTGTGAAAGAGTGAGACCATGGCCCATATGTAGTGCTATAATTGAGTAAACAAGGATTACTATGCTTGGGGTTGTCCTAAGCTAGTGATCACAGAAGAACAAGCAAGCATATAGTGCTAGGCCACCTCAAATTGCATGGATGGAATCTGTTATTTGCCCCATGACATTCTCCTGTGTGTGGTCACGTAGTTTCTTCATAGAAGCCAGGATTCTTGTTTAGCTATATACTAGTTGTTTTTATCTTCATATAATCGCATTGTGCTTGCCTATAATGTCTAAACATGATTTCTTTAATCTTGACTTGATGATACCTATGGTAATTAATAGTTGTTTGTAGCTGTTCATTCTTTATCATAATTCTGAATTTATAAAATGGCATGCTAGACTTGGTCACATTGACCAAGAAAGAATGACTATGCTAGCTAAAGAAGATATTTTGGACTGGCACATTCAGGTTAGTTCCATACATGTGAACCATGTTTATTAGAGAAAACGACTCAGAAGCCTTTAACTAAGGCCTCGAAAGCATTGAATCCCTTATAGCTAATTCACTCTAACATTTTCATACCTATGCATGTTAAGGTATGTCATAATGTTGTGTAGTTTCTCACTTTCATAAACAATTATTTATGATATTGGTATCTGAGTACCTATCATCCCACCTTTGTGAAGTGTTGAATGTATTCAAAAACTTTTTGATGGAGGTAGAGATTGAATTGGAATGAAGGGCTAAGGCACTTCGCACCGATTGTCATTATGAATATCTATTTGATATGTTCAAAGAGTTCAGTAAAGAAAAAGGGTACCGTAGATAATTTACTATTCTTGGCCCTCAACAACAAAATACTATTATAGAATGTATAAATTATACATTTCTTGGTATGGTCAGGTCCATGACGGCATGTGCCATCCTCCATATTAGCACTTTTGGGGGATGCATTGCTTATGCTAGCTTACATTCTAAACTAGGTGGCAAGTAACAAGTGTACCTATCACTCTATATGAGTTATGGAATGGTAGGATGCCTTCCTTGGATCATTTACGCCCATGAGGCTCAGCTGGATGTGTGCACAAGCATGGTAAACCTAATCTAAGAGCCACTAAGATTAGGTATTCCAAACATTTCCAAATGATATGTGATGTACAAGGAGTATTTAAAGAGTGGCACCATAGAATTTGATTCTCGCAATGTCAAATTTCTTGACGATAAGTTCTAGATCATCGGTGAAATAAAAATAGGCCTAGATCTATGTGACTTATAGTGAGATGCACAATAATCTCTCATTGAGGGGGAGGATTTGGATACTCCCTGTGTCACCGAAGATAGTATACTTCATCTATCTGAAAGAGATAATAGGAAATGTGCCACATCTTAGATGTGAAAACTGTCTGCTCAATAGAATCAACCTCTAATTAAGGCTCGTCCCAGTCTTTAAGATCTATTGTGAGGTTAGCCTTCTTACTTAGATTCCACACCCTGAAAAAGTAGTGGAAGTCATTTTCAACATGTTCAAGATGCCATAACCCAAAAGAAAAGGGGGAGGCATCTGATCATGCAAGTAATAGAGCTCCTAAAATTAGGAGTAAATATGGAAGAATTCCATTGATATTTTTCAAATTGAATGGAAAATATCCCTATGTACTCCTACACCCCTTTATAAATAGAG
This sequence comes from Carnegiea gigantea, assembly GCA_029747015.1. Lineage (NCBI taxonomy): Eukaryota > Viridiplantae > Streptophyta > Magnoliopsida > Caryophyllales > Cactaceae > Carnegiea > Carnegiea gigantea. Next base: position 1,282,728 of record JAKOGI010000062.1, on the reverse strand, counting down.
GAACCTACCTCTTTTGTAAAGAATATTGATTCACCAAACCATAAACGGTAGAGTGGTTCCATAAGAAATAGAATGGGATTCAATGCCATTAAGTAGCTGTTACCCTCTATTATCAAGATGAAGGACATGGGTTAAGCTAGATATGTTCTTTGTGTAGCCTTATCTAATGCCCTAGCACAAATAAAGAAAAGGAGGAAATGAGTAGTGTTCCTCATGCTAGTGCTATAAGAAGTTGTGCTCCGTATTCTAGTGCCACAGAAAGTTTAATGTATGTCATTTTTTGTAGTTTTAAACATTTGCTTTTTGGTTGGCTGGGTAACTCGTTACCATAATAACCATAGACTTGCTCACTGGTAACCTATCAAGAACAGAAAGTTGTCACTAATGTATATACACTGACAAGATGGTCGATGAACCTTGACTAAGCCTATTCCTAGAGTTATCTTTAAAGCTCATGTGTTGAGTCTAGGATCGCATAGGCATTTGTATGGATCTTGTCAAGTGATAGACGTGTTAGTTATGTACTAAGCATTTGTGAAACAAGACTTGATGCTTCTTATAAAATGTTCACAAATATACAATTGCTTGATTAAGTACATTGAAATGTCACTAGGCTTTTTGATTGACCTTATCATACGGGTAATCACCCTAACATTTCAGTAGCAGGTAGGATGAGACTGAACAATATTAACACTAGGTGAGTTCAATATTGTATTATCTTCATATTCATGTTCTGTAAATAATAAAATCTTATATCTTATAGTCTTATTAGTGAGTCAAAGATAAGACAGTATTGAGTCAAATATCAAATACACTGATTCCATGTTAAAGCCCCGAAACAAAATCTCGAGTGCCAGGATGACATTAGGTATGTCGATTTAGTGGCTCAGGTTAGTTTTTTTGGGTAAAATTTAGACAAACGATTCACATGGCATGAAAGAGTGACATGGTATTTTAGTGAGAGTTATGCTATGACACATATCTCATACTGCGTGTGCCTTGTTGATCCTTTGGGAGTGACAAATGGTCCCCAACTTCGTTATTATGTGATCCCGGGGACTAACTACTAAAAATTCACTTTATTTTGACCGAAACCACGTCATCGGAATCTCGGATAGAATTTTGACAGATTCTAACAGATTTTGCACCCCATGTTGAATGGAGGGAAAATTCAAATTTCTTAAACATTCGGACGGAAAGATCCATCGAAATTTCATTAGGAAAATGTCTTTATTCCCACGAAATGTTCCATTGGAATTTCTCCTGCAAATCCCGTTCTAAGCTTCGTTTTTCTTTTTTTGCTTCATAGAATAGACAGAGAGAAGAGGAGAGGGGGGGGGAGAGAGAGAGAAATTCACCACCAACAGTTGTCATTGCCCCCACCACTAGTTGCCGCCACCTCCTCTCATAGTCATTTCCTGCTGACTTATTGGGAAGGTTTTCATGCGTGTGTAATTTGTATCTAAATTTATAGGAAGTACATACGTTAAATTTGATATTTTATATAGTTAATTTGTGTCTAATTTTGTTAATTTGATAGTTTATATAGTTGGTTTGCTATGTTGATGTTAGCTTGTTAAGTTAATAATTTGCTCCTAATTTTGTGTTTTAATATGCTGTTAAAGAATATAATTTTTTTATTAATTAAGTCAAATTTAATGTTAATATGAATTTATCATCAATAATAAGAATTTATTGTGTATTAGCTACATTGCAAAATATTTGTACGGCTGGGTACCATAGTTTTTATATTTTTTTAAAAAATTAAAAAATCAAGGGTTATTGATCTTTTAGTACCTTGATGATGAACGATAAATTCACCCATTTTACGTGCCTCTTTCACCTACTTTTAGCTCGTATAATAACTTAATTCTTAGGATTTTTACTTGTTTTATTTATGTTTTGTAGGAAATAACTCCAAATCAAGCAAACGTCGCGAAAAGGGACGAAGACGGGACAAAACGAAGAAAAACAGCGAAAACCGAGGAAAACCGGCAAAAAGGGACAAAGCGGGGGGGCGACCACCATGCCACCAGTGAAGTGGCACGGTCGTGCCGACCCCCCCAGTTCGTCGTTCGCTCGATTTCTATTTAAGGCCTGTTCGGGCATTTGTTCGGGGGCTCACACGGGGCTCGACTTGGTCATATCTCTGGTGATTTCTAGAGTAGTTTAGATTAGATTTTAGTTAATAAGGAAGATTAGTTTAGGATTGAAGATTGTAATTTTGGATTCAACCTTTGGATTTCAAGTTTCAAGTTTTTCAAGACTAAGTTTTCTTCCCCTTCTCTATTTATTTCATTGTTATTCTTGTTCATGTTTTGTCGTTTTAATTCTTGTATTTGCTTTGTTTAGTTTATATGTTTAGTTTTTGTTGTTAATTCATGTTATTTAGTTGTTTAGATTCGTTTTATTTCATTCTCTTTGTTTTGTTCTTCAAGTTTATGTTCTTATTCGTTAGTTTAGGTTTTCATGTGTTTTTGATGTTTTGTTGGTAGATTGTGTTGGCTTGGATTGTGATTAGCCTCTTGATGGCTAATTAGTCTTGTATTTGGCCTAACCATACCCAAATCTATGCTTAGAATCTAGAGTTTTCCTTCACGCCCGCCAACTGTTCGATGAAATGCCTGAGAGGGTTTTCATCTATATTTTTGGGCGATTGATTTATGCGAAGAGGTGAGGTCAATTAGCTAGTGTGGGAGAGGGAATAGCCGAGTTCGGGATATGAAAACAGTATCCGAATCGAGCTAGGTCTGGGGTTGCTAGTTTTGTAGTCTAGTTGGGCTAACCCCATGAAAATAAGTGGTTAGGCTAACTAGACTAGCTCATGACCCTTGAGAGAGGGTTTGGGCGGTCTTTGATGGTGCAACCGATCATCTCTAATTCGTGATGTAGTTTGGGTAGGTTAGGGCTCGTCTTGGTTAGTTGGTTCATTCATTGGTCAAATCACAACTCCAAGTCACCTTTTCTATGTTTGTAGCGTAGTTCAGTTTTCCCTTTTCACCCTTCGATCTTGCCTAGCTCGAGACGCTTTAGCTAGCCTTGGTAGTTGGAAACACAATTCCCTGCGGACGACACCCCAAGTACTCAACGATACACCTTGCACTTGGGGTTTATAAATATTAAAACTCTGTCTATTTTTCTCCTAACAAGTTTTTGGCACTGTTGCCGGGGACTTAGTGCTTTCGAATATTAGAGCTTACTTAGGCATTCGAGACTAGGCTTTTATTTCGAAAAAAAAATTTTTAAAAAAATAAATTCCAATGGCAATTTTCCATTTTCCCCAATGTGAGCAAGAATTATTTTGCCGTTATTGGGATCGTTTACATGCTTATCTTGCTCAATATGCTTCTTGTGGATGTTTATATGGGAAATGGGAAATATTGCGTGTTGTTGATGAGGGTGTGAATTGTGAGGCCCGTGCTCCTTTTGAGCATTGGGATTTTTATGCTAGAAATGTTGAAGAAGCATGGGATTTTATTAATTGGCTGGCTCAGGATACTTATGAATTTGATGTTAGCTGTGCTGATTCTTACAACCCAGTCCCTTGCATCCCTGATTATGCCCATCCTTTATATGAAACCTGCCATTGTTCTAATCATGACAGCACTTCTTGTCCTTATTATATTTCTGATGATAGCCTTGCTAGAATTAGTAGTATGATAGAGATAATGAAAAAGCAACAAGCTGAGTTTGAAAATAAAATGCGGGAGTTTGACCTATCACATAAGACCGACCTTAGGTTTAGTTCTCCTAAACATGATGTTTGTTTGTGTGATGATGGGGCGTCTTTTACTCCCCTAGAATCCGGACTAGAGGCAGTACTTGACCCTTCCCTAACTGCTCCATCCCTTGTTGCTCCACCCTCACCCAGTACCCTTAGGGACAACACTATGTTTAACATGACCTTGCCTGATCCACCTCTCCCTTTAACTCAGTCAACGGAGTTTGAGGTAGGTCAGACCTTTACTGTTAACGCGAGTGTTGATGAGGATGATGTTTGTTATGATTCAGACAATGATCTTATTGAGGTGCATGATTCTGATGCGGCTCCTGTAGGGAGGTCTTATGGGAATGTTGTGATTACTATGCCAGCTAGTCCTGATCTTGTTGAGAATGTATCTCCTGGCCACCTTGATACACCCTATGTTTCCCCTTCTGGTTCACCACCCTCCTCTTCCCCTGAGTACCATAATTTATCACTCGTTGTATGTCATGATATGCTTGAGGGGAATGAGATAGACTATATGGACTCCCTAGGTACCTTCAGAGGGTATGACCCCTCCCTTGATCCTTATAGCTTGTACCTAGGGAGCATGCCTACGAAAATCATGTTAACCACTGCATTTGATTTCTTTACTGATTTTTCAAAGGCATTCGATAAAATTAGGAGAGCACTTACTATTATTTCTGCATTCCTATTTAAGTGCTCCTACTTACACTCATCTAAGTTGCAGGCTCAAGTGTTTGATAAACTTCTGCGAGCGTTGACGGCATCTGAGTTGGCGATGCGCATCCTGAACGCCGCCGAGAAGTGGCTGATGCTCCTCGCGCTTCCCCAACCTCGTCCTAGCGAGGTGTAGTTCGGGTACATTCAGTACCCGACCTGGTATACTCGTTCTAACTCTTCTCCCTCCTTTTTACTTTCTTTCTCCTTCTTTTTGTTTAGTTGTGGATATTAGGATTGTGTTTTTGTTGGTGATCATCTTGTGGTGAAATTTGGATGTTGTTGAGCCATTGATGGCTATGATCACCATTTTTGTGTTTTTGTAGATATTTACTGTGTTGTGCTTGGTGGTATTGCTGGGTTGATATATACATGTTTTTGGTGGTGTTAGTTTGTATATATGTGTGATCTTGTTGTTGATTGGGTGCGATTGTGTTTTTGGGAGAGTGTGTTAGCTTGTGTATATATTTATCGATTTTGTATGCTTTGTGTTTGATTTTGTTTTCTTTATTTTTGTGTGTTGGTGATGACTCACGGCTCCCAATGAGGATATTGTGAGATGTAGGTGTGGGGGTGGGGTCATCTCCCCTTTTCTTCTTATTTTTGTGAAAAACTTTCATTTTTGTGTAAATTTTTCAATTTTTCTCCTTTGTGTATAAATTTTTCTTTTCCTTTTGAATTTAGGAGAATTTTGTACTATTTTGATCAGCCTTGATCTCCGATACCTTGACTATTAGCTCGTATATAAGTATAATGTGCATGATAGATATTCATCTCCAGTCTGTCGTTTTAGGCCTCAGTTCTAACCCCAATAGTCCATTATAATTTTGCAATCCAATCGTGATTTATGTATTATCATCATCTTACATTCCTAGTCTTTGATGATAAGCTCTCCCATTTGTCTACTGCACAGTTCCCTTTGTATGTGCTGGAACCCCCTTTTCCAAAACAAAAGCAAAAACAAACAAATTCAAGCGCTACTAGGTGTATCCCTTTGAGGCGTGGTATGAGTTTGTATTGAAAAAAATAATGGAAAGAAAAAAAAAAGTGGGGAAGAAAAGAGTTGGAAATGACAAGTACCCCTTTGAGGCATGCGCTACTGGGTGTTACCCTTTGAGGCAATACTGCTACTGGGAAAGCTTGCTTTCCATGCTAGCCATTCAAAAAGGTAGCTTGTGTTAGTTGCGTGGGATTGAGTTTGATTTTGGCAGTCCAAGTCTTAAGGTGATGATACACTTGCATACAGGCACCAGGATGGATTTAATAGCTTCATATGTCGTGGGGTGAAAAACTGATGTCTGGATGCCATTCTTTGGGGTGATGTGTCCTGAAATGCATATAATGCTTGTGTACAGGCTGATACTTGAGTCACTATGGGGTTTTGGTTGATTCAAATGTGTACAGTTCACCCTGATGTATATATTATGTTTTGTCATTTTCATTTTTCGTTTTTTGTTTTTCTTTTCCTTGTTTTCCTTTTTGAGATTTTGGGGGTATATCTTCTACAAACCCTCACGAGACCTTACTCGTCCACTTGCGGTAGCCAAGGGGTTTAAAGGGCTTGTTGCATATCCTAAATACAACCGTGATTCCTGTGAAAGTGAGTTAGTTGTTTACTTTAGTTTTTCTTTTATTTTGCTCGAGGACGAGCAAAAGATGGGCGTGGGGGTGTGATGAACAATAAATTCACCCATTTTACGTGCCTCTTTCACCCACTTTTAGCTCGTATAATAACTTAATTTTTAGGATTTTTACTTGTTTTATTTATGTTTTGTAGGAAATAACTCCAAATCAAGCAAACGTCGCAAAAATGGAAGAAGACGAGATAAAACGAAGAAAAACAGCGAAAACCGACGAAAACCGGCAAAAAGGGACAAACCGGGGGGGCGACCACCGTGCCACCAGTGAAGCGGCACGGTGTGACCGTGCCATGTGGCACGGCCGTGCCACCCTGGCACGGTCGTACCGACCCCCCCAGTTCATCGTTCGCTCGATTTCTATTTAAGGCCCGTTCGGGCATTTGTTCGGGGGGCCACACGGGGCTCAGCTTGGTCGTGTCTCTGGCGATTTCTAGAGTAGTTTAGATTAGATTTTAGTTAATAAGGAAGATTAGTTTAGGATTGAAGATTGTAATCTTGGATTCAACCTTTGGATTTCAAGTTCTAAGTTTTTCAAGATTAAGTTTTCTTCCCCTTCTCTATTTATTTCATTGTTGTTCTTGTTTATGTTTTGTTGTTTTAATTCTTGTATTTGCTTTGTTTAGTTTATATGTTTAGTTTTTGTTGTTAATTCATGTTAGTTAGTTGTTTAGATTCGTTTTATTTCATTCTCTTTGTTTTGTTCTCCAAGTTCATGTTCTTGTTTGTTAGTTTAGGTTTTCATGTGTTTTTGATGTTTTGTTGGTAGATTGTGTTGGCTTGGATTGTGATTAGCCTCTTGATGGCTAATTAGTCTTGTATTTGGCCTAACCATACCCAAATCTATGCTTAGAATCTAGAGTTTTCCTTCACGCCCGCCAACTGTTCGATGAAATGCCTGAGAGGGTTTTCATCTATATTTTTGGGCGATAGATTTATGCGAAGAGGTGAGGTCAATTAGCTAGTGTGGGAGAGGGAATAGCCGAGTTCGGGATATGAAAACAGTATCCGAATCGAGCTAGGTCTGGGGTTGCTAGTTTTGTAGTCTAGTTGGGCTAACCCCATGAAAATAGGTGGTTAGGCTAACTAGACTAGCTCATGACCCTTGAGAGAGGGCTTGGGTGGTCTTTGATGGTGCAACCGATCATCTCTAATTCGTGATGCAGTTTGGGTAGGTTAGGGCTCGTCTTGGTTAGTTGGTTCATTCATTGGTCAAATCACAACTCCAAGTCACCTTTTCTATGTTTGTAGCGTAGTTCAGTTTTCCCTTTTCACCCTTCGATCTTGCCTAGCTTGGAACGCTTTAGCTAGCCCTGGTAGTTGGAAACATAATTCCCTATGGACGACACCCCAAGTACTCAACGATACACCTTGCACTTGGGGTTTATAAATATTAAAACTCTGTCTGTTTTTCTCCTAACACTTGACATATGCGTCATTGACTTTTTCGGGTCTCACCTTTTTGGCTTAATTTTTTTAGTACCTTGAGCTATGACTTTTCGATTTTTTACTACCTTCAGAAAACTCGTTTTAATCTTTTAATACCTCTCACGCTTTTTTTTTTTTCACTTTTGGCCCAAAACTCTTAAAAATTACAAAAAGACCTTAGCATTGGGTAAAATATGCAAATAAGCTATTTTAGTATTATTTCAGGAAATATACTTATTTGAAACAATTAAGCTTCTTATAATGACTTTACTAGTACTAGTTATCATAATCTACTACTTATATCTTAGATATTATACTTCTATGGTTATAAGCCCACCATGCTTAGCAAAACAATTAAAACTTAACCAGATAGCTTCGACCATTACCTGAATGTAGTCGGCGTTGGACCCTAGTGTTCCTATAGTTTTCAATCTATAGAGATTGCTAATCTTAACCATACCTTCCTTATATCAGGCGCAGTACAGATCCGTTTCGTTTCCTACCTCGAACCATAGTTACTAATCAAGTTCTTTATATTTTAAAGGATAGTGAAACTTTAATCAAGAAATTATAATATTTAAGACATAAGGTTCAATTGAATAACATTCCCTACTGGGAACTTCTTTTATTGAAAGCTTGAAAGCAGAAATATTACGATGGATGATTTAGGAGGGACTTAGCTAAAGTCATTACAGATGCTTGCTCATAGAGAAATAGAGAATTCTGACTTCTCTTTTGCTCAAGAATGCTGAAATGACTATGTCCCTTCTCAGCACTCAACCTCTCCTTTTATAGAGGGGATGTGGGTACATAGGATACCCTAATGGCTACAGTACACACTGCTTTTACACATGGCTATAGTACCTTCATATAGCTACAGCAGATTGTCTTTATTTTATGGACCAGTTCACTTGTCAAAACAGTATAATAATGAAGCAACCGCTTTTCAGAACTTTTAATGATGACAAGACCAGTCATCATTATTAAGATCATGCATGCCTTCATCTCCAATTATATCTCGCAGACCATTATTATCTGGATAATCATCAAAATCTTCATCAAGTTGTTTAACATGCTGTGGATCCCATTTCTCAAATAATTCAAGAAGATATTTCTTCCCTTTCTTTGATAAGAACTTTCCAACTCCAGCATCAAAGAGATAATAAAAATATCTTTTGAAACTGCTCATTCCACCTTCATGTATTCTTTAAACTCATTGTCATAGGCGAAAACAGTATTTCCATAACGTCTTAACATTTTTCCTTGTTCAATCAATGCCCAACTTTGATGATAAATGTTGTCAAAACTAATGGCTTTTACAAAAGTAGGATTAGTAACTAATTCTTATCGTGTAAGAAACCATTACTGTCGTTGATCATAGGAATCATTGTCATTAACGATTTGAACAAGATAATGGACTGGTTTGACTTTTCTATTTTTATATTCAATTAGTACACAATGTACCTCCAAATATAGGCATCTGTTAATAGAATTTTTGTTAGACCATAAGGGGATCCTCTTAAACATGCACTATTGAAATTTGGTTAATTTTGAGAAAAATAGGTACTTTGGATATGGGATTTTTATAAAGTAAACTATCATCCCGTATTCCTAGGCTTTGATGACGGGGTGATTTGGGGGGATTGAATTGGCTGGAAAACTAACATTACCAACTCCAAACTTATTGAAAAAATAGATCATTATACTCCAAGACTCCCAAACATCATAGGAATAATGATGATAATAGTCGATGCAGACTGCATACTCATTGAACCATTTTTCCTAGACATAAGAACTTATTTTTTCTTGGATATCACAAGGACATCTAAGGTAATTAACTTGTAACTCTAGAAGGGAAAATCTTTGGGCTATTAGGTAGGCTAAAGATAGCAGACCAAAACATAATCTACTTTTTGTATAGAATTCCAGATTATCAACAAGGACTTTACTAGAACGAGTAACCCGTTCTAGTAGTAATGACACCTCATTACGGATTTCCTCTTTTTCTGGCAACAGTTTTGCTCTGATGATCACCATTGCCGAGTTCTCGAGTTAAACTGTCTGACAGAGAGTTTTTCGATCTATGTATAAGTTTAATACAGAAGGAAAATTGGTTAAGCTATAATTATCAATGCATGAGTCGCCCTTACGCTTGCATATCTGATAAATTCTTTTTCACAAAACCAAGTATTCCTTTGCAATCAATTCGAACAAGAAAAGGTTTTAGGGCTAAAAAGATTAAGAACTTTTCCATTTCCCTTATGACTGCAAGGATTTCTTTTTTCAGTGTGAGATAGTTGCATTCTACTTGATTAAAACTTTCACTGCAATATTTACAGAGTTTTTCTCATTCTTTAATTTTGAGTATCGCACTCCAGTGCTTATTACTGGCATCTATCTCAAGAACTAAATCTTCTCTTTCATTAGGAAATTAAGAACAGGAGGATTTTTGCATATCTTTTTGAAATTTTGAATAATCTTTGTGTTGTTAGTGGTCCATGTCCAACTTATTTCTTTCTTGAGTTTATGCTGTAATTGCTTTCTTAGTTTAGCTAAATCTATAATGAAATCTAAAGCATAGATAAGGTATCCAAGAAACCTTTCTAGCTGCTTCCTATCTTCAATTTTTTCAGAGAAATTTTCTATTTTTTCTAGAATATGCTTTTGTAGGATGATTTATCCGATTTTATCTCTAAACCTAAGAACTTAATTTCTTGTTCAACATAAATGCAATTGCTCTTTCCAAGTATAATACCATAATCAATACATCTTTGTGTGATACCTAGGACATCATCTCTGTGTTGTTCTATAGTTTCGTAAAAGACAAGGATATCATCAATGTAAACCAAATAACAGTAATTAAGATCTTTGAAGATACTATCCATTCTTCGTTGGAATATTTAAAGTGCATTTTTAAGATCAAATGACATTACTATCCATTCATAATGCCTTTAAGGGGTACTAAAAGCACTTAAAGGAATGCTTTCTTCATCCATTATAATTTGCTAGTATTTACTTTTGAAATCCATTTTCAAGAACCAATATGCTCCTTGAACTCTGTTGAAAATGACTATTTTGTTAGGAATATAGTAACCATCAAAGACGGTATTATCATTAAGTTTTTTGTAATTGATTACCATTCTAGCTTTTTCTCTTTTTCTTCAACATGATTTCTTACCATGAAAGCGGGACTAGTTTGAGAACTCTTGATATTCCTGATTAATCCTTTATCAAAAGTTCTTTGATTTATTTATTAAACTCTTGGATGTCCGAGTGTCTGTACACAATTTTTTAAACTCGGATAATAGTATTGGGATTTAATAAAGTGATTTTAGCAAATGTTTTATCTCTATCCTAAAATTTTAGAGGATTATTATAGTAGAGTTCTTTGCATTATTTTTCTTGTTGTTCATCAATCTACTCTTTAATAAATAACTAAAGCAATGAGATTGTCAGTGCTACTTCTCATTGTACAGACATTGCCTTCTCACCACGCTGGCTGTGTGTACAATCAATTTTCTAATGAGTATAAGCCTTACCTAATTTTTCAATAGGAGTTGAGTGACCATTAATTGGAAATAATGTTCTTTTTCTAAAGCATACAGAACAATCACTATCTCTGTAGGCACATAATTCATATTTATTATATTCCTCCAAACATACTTTTATTGGCATATAGATGTCATTAGGATTTGTATTGCTAGCTTCAGAACATATCTCTATAGATATATTTTTAAATAATTCATCTTCATAGATTGGCTCGCTAACAGTTCTAGTTTTTTACCAAATGACTTTTCTATATAGACTTATACTTCGGTCTACACTATGTCTCACGGGTTCAAAACTCATTCGACTCATTTCATTGGTCATGCTAATTGTGTCACCTTCTTTAAGCTCTTCTTTTCCTGATGAAGATCCTTCTCCCCTTTATGACCTTGTACTTATGCTTCTTAGTAATTGAGGTTTAATGGTAATCTTACCATTTTCATCAATTTTTATCACATTTTTCTCATTGATTTTTGTAGGGTTGGCAATGCTAGATATCCATGAACGATCAATCTTTATCTCCTGCTAATTAAATTTAATCTTCTGGATGTTTTGCATTTGGGTAGGACTGTTAAATTTTTCTACTTCTATCATTGTTGCCTTAGTATTTGGATCTATGGTATTATCTAATTTGTAGATAACTTTCCAGAATATCCTAAATGAATATGCTCCTCTTTTCATGTCCGTCACAACTATTTTTATCTTAAGAGATAAGAAGTTTTTAGTAAATTCATCCTTCAAACTCACATAATAACCTGGTCAGCAATTGAATCCTACTGACCCATTATATAAATTGGTCTTTATCCTTATGATAATTTGATTATTAAATTTGATATGGCTAATGTTACAGAGTAAAACATAAAGATCAATATCTTTGCCATAGTATTGTAATGGAGTGATTTGAACTTGGACAGTTCTGATATGGATATACCTATACATTTTATCCTTATTATGCTTAAGGGTATTTTCCCTATTAATGAAAATACCTTCTCCAATGTCATATCATAATCCTTTATCTTCAAATCTCCTTCGATCATTTCACATACATATTTGCTTTTTAATTGAAAGATGGACTTTTTATAGATCATGTTATTTTGGATTATGGGAAGGATCCAATCTTCTTTAACATCTTCGTTTTTATTGTCTGCAACAAATTTTTCTAGATCTCCTTGAAGATCACCAAGGTTAATTAAGCTGCTTTCTATCATATGACTTGTTTCTTCATAATCACTTTCTTCATATTCATTGCCAATATAATTTCAACAATTTCTTTGTTGCTATTTACAGCTAAGTCTAATGCCTCATCTTCACTAAGCTCAACATAATCTAGGCTTCCCAAGATTTCAATAAGCTTATTATTCTTCCTATTTTGCATTCATTAGCATAATGTCTTACTTTTCCATATGCCCAGCATTTACAGTTGTTTTTTCCTGCAAGACAATAAGCTCATTTCCTAAAAAATCTCTATTTTTTAGGACTAGGTTTGTTATAATATTTTCTTCTATATTTCTCTCCTCTTTACTTGCTAAAGCACTTTTTCTTATAGAGTTTTCTTTCCCTTCCTTTTTCAGGTTCCTTTTCCCATTGGTGAGGCAAATCCCAGTAAGTGAAGAACAGCTTATTAATCTTCTTTTGCTTCTAGAGATGAAGACATTAATCATTGACCCATTTTTTTAGATAAGAGATTCTTCAACCGAAAGTATTGATGACATCTGCTCTTTTAAGTCATGCCATGTATTTTTCCCTAATTATGGAATTTAATAGATATGGCAATTTCTCATATATAGAACATACCAGGATTAGTTTCATTACGCCCAATTTTGTAATAATATTGACTGAATTCAGCAATATAATTTTCTGGGTATCTCATATCTCATAATTTAATATTGTTAATCTTTCTTTGCTATTCTCTTACTTTTTCTTCAGAATCAAGTTTGGCTTTGATAAATTCAGTCTCTATTTCCTTACATAATTTTCTGAACATAGTAGCTGGTGTTTCCATCCTTCTTAATGTATTTTTACCATCTACACTTAATGAATTGTACCAGTCAGCTATAGTACTAGAAAAACTACGTTCGATACAGTTTATGAAGTTTACAGCAGGCCATGTAGTATTTAGGTTTAAGATGCTATTAATTTTCCTTTTCCAATGCTCAAATATTTCTTCTCTATTACGGGCTCTATCAATATTTAAAATGTATCATGTTTGACTAATTAGGGTAAGGCCGATTTCTTCAAAGGTTATGGTTTTTCTTGGGATGAACACAAAGGAAAAACTAGTCGTAGGTCCTGCCGGAACATACCTAGGTCTTATAAAATGAGTATTTTTTTAGAAGGTACATCAAATTCTTCAGGCTTAGGAACGACATTGTCAACCTGATTGGTCTCTGTTTCACCTAAGTCAAGTTCTTCTCCAATCTCATTGATCTCAATTTCAACAGTCATTTTTCCATATTTTTTATCCAATTTTCTCCTAACTTCTTCTAATTGTCATGCATTGAGATCTTCTAATTTAATTAGATTCAACTGCTGATATATTTCTTTTTCTAATTGAACATTATTTATCTCTTCATTATCATTAGACAACACGTCATGTTTATTACTAATTGCACCCATGATCTTGTTTGATTCTTCTGAATTTTGTTCTTTCTCGAGCATTTTCTGTAGCTCTTCAAAAGTATACTGCTCATACTCCATCTTACTTTTTCTGCCTTTTTAGCCGATTTGTTACTAGATTTTTCTCCTACTTTTTTTTTTGATTTTTATATCTTGTACAAGAAATGAATTTTTGTTTTTTTTTAGTTTTTTAAAGGATATTTATGCTGAAATGGAGTAGTAATACTAGGAGTAGATTTTCTGTTATGGCTAATTAACTTCGTTAATAAGGGAAAGATGGACTACGATTAATTGATTCTTAAGCTCCTTGACTTCAATCTTAATTTTAGCTAAATCTACTTTTGGTTCTAAAATTATATCAGTGATATAGTTTAATTTAGGTGCTAGTGAAGTAATTGCTTCTGGTGAGTGAACAATATGTAAATAATTAGGACCAGGGCAAACATGTGATGATTCAAGTATTAATCACAATTAATTAGCTTAATTAGTCATTAATTAGCTTAATAATCTTAATTATTTTTGGTCACATGCCTCTATTACCAAATGAAAAAGGATCGAGAATACTACTTAACTAAAGAAAATACATAATGCACAAATTTAAAATTTTCAAAAGTAAGTTTTTAAGTGTTGGGGATGAAATGCAAATTTTAAAAGTTTAGGGACTTAAAAAAAGCGGAGGGTACCTAAAAATTTAGTCAGCAAACGTCGAGATACTAAAATATTCACTCCAAAAACTCAGGCCCTAAAAAATTAAGGTCGCATTCGTCGGCGTACCTTAAGATTAACTCCCCAAAAATCAAAGGATTTCTCAAGGAAACCGACGGAATTCCAACAATTTAAAATTTTGGAATTTTGATGGACTATGAGATTCCTTCAGAGGCTGATGGAATTTTCTCATCAGAATTCAATTGGAAAAGATTCCAATGGATTTTGTTAGTCTATTGGAAAGGCTTCTCGACGTGCCATATTTCGTCGTTCTTCGAAAAAATATGCTTTTTCGATTGGAAATTTCATCGGAATAATGATGTCGTTTAGTAGTGATTGCTCAAGCAAAACCCTTTGAGTAAGAACTACGGTGAGAAGTCAAGGTTCGATGTTGCTACTTTAATGTGTATTCCAAAGGCCTAAGGTGAATACAGTTCAGTGCAACACATTAGGAAAGAAGTTGGGCTAAGATGCGATATCATGGGTGTCTAAGGAAAAATTTATACATCTTCACTATAAGAGCAAGGGCAATTATATTTGGTATGTAATCATATAATATCATAGTAAGCATAAAGCGAGAACATATGCTTCCAGTGATGTTTGGATGACTCAGGTTATCATCAATGTGAACCTGTTACGTTAGTCATTGTTCAACCCAAATTTCTTACATATTTATGCCCTTTTTACATCTTATTTTGTTAATAATAATTATTAAATTAAGTTTTTTAATTTTATTTATTTTATTTTGTAGGGAAATAATAAAAATTAGGAAAAATAAAAAAAGATTGGAAGTCCATCTTCAGGCCATTCACTCTTTGCCTCGTGTGCGTAGCCGTCAAACTAATCTTCATTTTCTTGTTCTTTTCTTCTAACGTTTAGACCAAAGCTCCTCCATAGTCATTCATCTTCTGTTTCTCTTGCTCTTCACCTTCTTCATTTGATTGTTACCTTTGTCACCTTCAGTTCATCCTATCTGTTGGCATCATCTCCATCTGTGTCATGAAATTGGGTGAACAATTAGGCATTGATGGAAGCAATTATAAGATTATTACAAGGGGACTTCAATTTTAACAATTTACTGTAGCTAAGGCACAATAGCTTAGATTTTCACTTTTTGCTTCCTTCTATTTTCTTCTTTCTAGATCCCTATTTTTTGCATCTTCCAAATTCACATAGTCAAAATTGAGTTTGTTGATTTAAGAAGAAATTAGATTGGCTCGCAATATGTGCAACTTTTGGTTTACCTTCGAGTGCTATTGCCTTCCCCTATTTCGATTCAACGCCAGATTTGGATTTTGGTTCTGAAAACATACATAACACCAGAATTGGTTTTTTTGGAAGTCTAAACTTTTCAATCCTATTTTTCACGTCAGGTATGGATGCGTTCATATAGTACATGAGTTTGCATGAAAGAAAAACACTATCCCTAGGAGAATTCTATGTTGCTGATATGGATATGGTTGGACAGCAAATAAATTGTACAATTTTAGGGGAACTCCAATTATAGTCCTGGAAAAACTCTAGCACCGCTATCACTCCCCCTCAAGTTGGCGCATGCAAATCGAGAATGCCCAACTTGCCTTTTAAGAACTGGAACTGTGTGGGCCCTAAGGCTTTGGTGAAGAGGTCCGCAGGTTGCTGCTTGGTGTGAATTTTGCATAGCTGAATGATTTTTCCATCCAGTTTTTCTCGGACAAAGTGACAATCAATTTCAATGTGTTTCGTCCGTTCATGGAAGACAGGATTGTGGGCGATGTGAATAGCCGCCTGACTGTCACACCATAAAGGAATTGGTTGAGTATGAAAGATTCCCATTGAGGCTAGAAATCCTTTAACCCAAAGGAGTTCACTGGTTGCAAAGGCCATGGAACGATATTCGGCTTCAGCTGAGGAACGAGAAACAGTGGCCTGCTTTTTGATTTTCCATGAAATGGGAGCCCCGCCAAGAGTCACGAAATATCCTGTCAAAGATCGCCTAGTAAGAGGACATGTTCCCCAATCGGAGTCACAATAACCTACGAGGTGGAGGTTATTGTCCTTAGGAAGTAAGATGCCTTCCCCGGCACTGCCTTTTAAATAACGCACAACTCGTCGTGCTGCGTCCATATGATCTTCTCGAGGCTCGTGCATGAATTGGGATAAAGTATGAACGGCGTAGGTAAGATCTGGCCTAGTAATAGTCAGATATATGAGTCGTCCTACGAGTCTCCAATATCGAGTTGGATCTTGCAGGAAAGGACTCGTTGACACCGCAAGTTTGTGATTTGCGTCCATGGGAAAGGACGCAAGTTTAGCACCTAGTAGGCCACATTCATCCACAATTTCAAGAGCATATTTTCGTTGACACAAAAACAGTCCCTGTGGTCCCCTAGCGACTTCGATCCCAAGGAAATATTTAAGGGGCCCCAAATCCTTGATGCTGAAACACTCATGCAGATAAGTCTTGAAGGTTCTCGACGCTGCTGTGTCATTACTTGCCAAAATAATATCATCCACGTAGACAAGTAGTGCCATAAAAATGTTCTCCTTTCTATAGGTAAATAGAGAGTAATCGGAATACGATCGTACAAATCCGTATTCATAAAGTTTAGAGGAGAGTTTGGCAAACCATTGCCTGGGAGCTTGTTTCAAACCGTATAAGGATTTTTGGAGTTTGCACACCTTGTTGGTACCCACAGTTTTAAAACCTGGAGGTAATCTCATGTAAACGTCTTCATTCAAATCACCATGCAAAAAGGCATTGTTGACATCCATTTGATGCAGGTCCCATCCCTTTGCAACTGCTACTGATAGAAAGCATCGAACACTGGTCATTCTAGCTACAGGAGCAAAAGTTTCGTTATAGTCTAAACCCTCGATTTGATGATCTCCTCGTACTACGAGGCGGGCTTTGTACCGTTGTACAGATCCGTCAGAGTTGTATTTGACACGATATAGCAACTAATGGGCTTCTTGTTGGGGGGCAAATCGACTATCTTCCAAGTGCCAGTATTTTCCAGCGCGGTGATTTCTTCATGCATTGCATGTCTCCACTTGACATCCGTGACTGCTTCCTGGTAGTAACGGGGCTCACGAATTTTCATCATGGCTAAGAGAAAGCTGTGATGATTAGCAGAAAACTTGGTACAACGAACATAGTTTTGCAAAGGGTAACGCGTACCTGAAGATTCCCATTTGGTTGGAGGAGCTGCGGAGACAGGGTGTGTGACTTGTGTGCTGTAACAAATATAGTCGCTGAGGTGAGATGGCGCTTTCCGGGCTCGAGATTCGCGCCGCTGTGGACTGCCCACTTCGTTGGGCTGCTGTGGAGTACCCTCAGTCTGCTGTGTTGAATGTGGGCCGTCACTGTGCTGCTGTCCATGCTCCCGGTCAGTAAACCCTGGCTCTTGGTTTGCTGTTTCAGTGCTGATGGGATGCGTTGTAAGCTGAGGAGGAGTCTGATCCTGGGCAGCATCAAAGCTCCCCCTATCGTCCAAAGCCCTCGGTGTTGGAGAACTGTTTTCATCATCCCAGCATAATGAAGGACCCGGAAGTTGGTTGTGAGTATTGAAGGCCTCTGGAGAAACTGGCTGAGCATAGGGAAAAATATGCTCAAAGAACTTAACATCTCTACTCTCAAAATATTCATTCTTCTCAAGGTCATATAATCTCCATGCCTTTTTGCCAAAAGGGTATCCCACAAATACACATCTTCTACTTCGGGAGGCAAACTTATCTTTCTCTCGAACTCTATTTTGGGCATAACATAAACAGCCAAAGATTCGAAGATGATCATAGGTAGGCCTTTTTTGGTACAAAAATTCGTAGGGAGTTTTTCCCTGTAACAATTTATTTGGTGTTCGGTTTATTAAGTGTACGGCTGTCAAGACACATTCCCCCCAAAAATCCAAGGGTAACTGTGCCTGAAGTCTAAGAGACCGAGCAACATCCAAAATATGTCTATGTTTTCGTTCTACTCTTCCATTCTGCTGAGGGGTGTCTACACAAGTGGTTTGATGCAAAAGACCATATTTTCTATAGAAATCTAGCATCTCACTGGATCTAAACTCGACTCCATTGTCAGTTCTTAAGATTTTGACAGCCTTGTCGAACTGATTTTTAACAAGGGCTGTGAAACTTTGAAGGAGTTTGCCCGTTTCACTTTTCTCCACCATTAAATAAGCCCATACACTTCGACTATAGTCATCCACCAATGTCAAAAAATAACGAGCACCACAAGAAGTAGAAACCCGGTAGGGTCCCCAAATATCACAGTGGACTAATTCAAACAAATTTTGAGCTTTATTGTGACTTGAAGGAAAAGAATTTCTAGTTTGTTTTGCCCGAAAGCATACATCACACAAAGAGTCTCGATAAGTAGAGTTGCTCAAATTTTTAAAGAAAATAGACATGATATCAGAAGATGGGTGACCTAGCCGATGGTGCCAGACCGTATGCTCCTCCTTTACTGCATGAATCTGATTTGTTGCAGCCGGCTTGTACACATACACCCCATCTCGTTGCTCACCCAATCCAATCGGAATCTTCGTAGTACGGTCCTGCAAAATACATGAATCATCACTGAAGGTTATGGTACAATGTAAATCCTTGCATGCTCGTGAGACTGAAATTAGATTACAGGTTAAGGAGGGGACAAATAGAGTTTTGTCCAAACTCAAGTTTTTATTCAACACAATTGTTCCTTGTTTGTCAGCAATGGTCCTTTGACCGTTTGGAAGATCAATAATGACTGGGTCGATCTTCTCTATGTTGATTAGTGAGCCAACCTCTCCAGTCATGTGAGTTGATGCTCCACTGTCAATGAGCCATGGTGGCTTAGGGTTACCTGACAATTTTTCGGTGCTGCTTGCAGGGGTTTCTAGCAGACTCATTAGGCGTTGAACTTGTTCCGTTGTGAAGCCTGGGAGAGTTGAATTTGTGTTATGCTCAGCTACTCCTGAGATAGCTTCTGTACCGGTATTATTTATGCGTGAGGTTCCAGCAAATAGTCCTGAATTGTCTGTACGTCCAGCTCCTCTGCCTACCGTGGATCCTCTTCGTCCCGCTTCACCACGACCACCCCTGCCGCTCCGTGTACCACCTCGGCCTCCTCTCCCTCTGCCACGACTGACCCAGTTGTTGGGGTATCCGATCAGCTCAAAACAACCCGTTTTGTCATGCCCGTATTTTCCACAATGTTGACAGGTTGGTTTCTCAGTTGTTCCTTGTCTGGCTGCGAACGCGACTGCGCCTTCTGATTGCTCTTCCCGATCATTCATCATTTTCTTGTGGTGTTCTTCCTGTTTAACGATGTTGAAGATTTTTTCAAGAGTGGGCAGGGGCTCCATAGCAAGAATCTGACCTCGCAAAGTAGAGTACTTTCTATCATTCAACCCCATAAGGAATTGATGAGTCTTCTCCTCTTCGGCTTCTTTGACGAGAGCTTCACCGATCTTGCACTTGCAACTTCCACAAGTACAACGATGATGAGTCGTAACAGTATCGAGTTCGTTCCACAAACCTACCAAGGTAGCATAATATTCCACTACTGTCATGGTATTGGTTTGTTTACAGTTTGCTATTTTAGCCTTCAAGTCGTGTTTCTTGGGAATATTCGAGACGCCATATCTCTTTTTTATGTCATCCCACATGATTTTTGCGGTATTTGCATAGGCTATGGTGGGTCGTATTTTTGGGTCAATGATATTCAAGAGCCATGAGCAGATCGTAGAGTTCACCATATCCCATGCTTGCACTTCTGCAGGGTCGGCGGTTTCCTTTAACGTCAAAGCTCCAGTGATGAGCCTAGTTTATTTTTTGATCTCAAGGCTGTCATAACTGCCTTTTCCTAGAGATCGTAATTGTTGCCATCAAAAACTACGGCTGTGATGGTAGTTCCTGATCCATCGGACGGATGAACATAATAAGGGGAGGTACTATCGATTACGAATTTACTCATGTTGAACTGGTTTAAAAGGAACCTTGCTCTGATACCATGAAAACATACATAACACCAGAATTGGTTTTTTTGGAAGTCTAAACTTTTCAATCCTATTTTTCACGTCAGGTATGGATGCGTTCATATAGTACATGAGTTTGCATGAAAGAAAAACACTATCCCTAGGAGAATTCTATGTTGCTGATATGGATATGGTTGGACAGCAAATAAATTGTACAATTTTAGGGGAACTCCAATTATAGTCCTGGAAAAACTCTAGCACCGCTATCAGGTTCTTCTTATTGTTTGAATTTCATTGTTCATGAATTTTCTATAGAATGTGGTATGATTTCGTGGAATCATGTTTTGGTTGATTATGTTTATGACGTAGGCTCGTGCTCAGACGCAATAGAGATTTGAAATCTAGATATCGTTCATTAGTTTCTCTGCTGAGGGTAACCTTTAACTCTAATTCTTTCTTCCCTCCAATGCTGATGTGGAGCCTTTGTTTCTGGTACGTTATTTTGACTTTAATTTCTATTTGTTTGGTCTCACTGATGATTTTGTTATTTAATTACTGTAGTTTAATCATGTTTCCTTGTTTGTCGTCATTTTATATGATTTGCATAAGGTGTGTTGGACAGGCATGACATCTACTTAGTGGAAATTCACTTCCGGTAGAATAGATATGTATTTGAGATTTTTGTTCAATTAATAATAATATTCTGTGTCAGCAAATTCCTATTCTATACTACATAACTCAGTAGTAAGATTAAAGCTACTTGGGTCATTTGCCTAGTTATCTTCTTTAAGTCAGATGTTTATGCAAATATAATAGTCTATATTTTACTTAGCATTCTAATTTTAGTCGCATCTATGTGGATCAACCTTTTAGTGCTATGATTGACAATTGTACCCTTACAGTGAAACTTATCTTTACTGAAAATCAAAACAGTTAGATGATGACTTCATGTAACACTGCTTGTCACTCTTTGGTTGTATGCCCCATTCCTTGTATGAAACGAATGAGATGTGTTGCTATATCATTGTGTTAGATGAGGCTTATGTGGCCGAGTTGGAGTATTGTGATATATAAGTGGTTGGACGGCCACATACCAACTAAGTGGTTGGGAGTGGCTAAACCACACCTATGACTATATATAATCCTATTAGGATTTCGTTTCCTAATATTCGTCGGGTTAGGTAAGAGAATACCTATATAAGGAGATCTAGTTTTGGGGATTAGTAACAGCTAATTGGTATATTCAATTAAGGTCCTAAACATAACTCTTGTTCTCTTTCACATCAGGATACCATCAAGAAGATAGGCTTTTGGAGTGTGATTCAATATTGATGACTCTAGTAGCCATATGGAATTATCTAGGTGATCATAAATCATTTTAGGCAATTCATAGGCACATAACAATATAACGATTCTTTTGCGTATGCATTCAGGTCAGTCCTATTCTAACAACAATATCTATCAGTTAACTTTGAGTAGCCCTTTTCTAAAAACTATTCTTACGGAAACTCCATCATAAAGCTCTAACAGTAAGTGGTACCCTTTCATGAAAGGGACTCAATATTGATCCCATTTGTCCTATATGTCTTAGCTATATTGAATCCGTAACAAATATTCAAGGACTACCAGGCAGTTAACAACGTCTATGAAACTGCTAACAAACATCATTGGCTTCTACTCTATGTATATCCCACTAGAGGCCAAGATTTATCACAAATTTTGGGTAGGATCAAATCATTTCATAGCCTAAAATTAAAACAAAAGTTTTCATTTGTATTATTTACTGTTTAGAAATTCGGGAATGAAATGCTCTTTAAAAATGAATTTTTCAATCTACTTGCTTGTCTAATACAGGTCCAGAAAAAAAAACCCTTGTGTAGAATGGAGAATTTGAGCTTGTGTATTGGTTCATGCTAATTCAAGGGGGGCTTCTTACTCCCCTTCCACCTCAACTCATCTTGTGAGGTGACATTCCATCAACAAATTTGATGGATCACTCAATAACTCGTCAACAATAGGAGGATCATCATCTAAGATTAGACTGCCATATTACTTAAGGCAGCATCAACTTACTATGACAAGACTTCAATATTAGTGGCAAAGGCTAGAGCACTAAATGCTGGTTTAAGTTCAGTAATTCAAGTAGGTTTCGAATAATTAATTAGAAGGCGAAAATGAGATAGTCACTAAACCTTTAGAACGGAAGATTAATAACCCTTATAAGATCCATATTGTTATCAAGGATGCTCTTGTGCGGATAGATCAAGGCATTCAAATTTTCACCAATCATCTCTTTAGAGAGGCAAATGTGGTAGCAGACTAGCTATCTAATTTTAAGCTTTCCGTTTCTAGTTCATCTTCATTTGATTTATGTTTTTCAGCAACTCTTAAGACAATTTTAGTAGTAGATGTAGTTGGGCGTACTCTTACAAGAAAAGACGCTTAACATTATTACTATTTCTCTTTGACACTTGTTAAAAAAACCCTCTTAGTAGCCTCCATACAATCAATACATAATTATTAAAACCATTATTGGAGAGACATCAATACAAAAAGTAATTTGAGGAGCTGTTAAAACTACTCCAATTTTCACTTTATTCAACTAACCTTCCCTAAACTCCTAATGTTGATTGAGATTTAATCAAAACCTATAATGGTTTATCATCAAAATTAACTGAACTTGGAGTATATATGACCCCTTTATGAAGTTGTCAAGGACAATCTTGCATCAAGGTCTTAAAGAGACCACAAAGAAGCTGAGTTGAGTGAAGAGACCAGCTCCAACGAGTATGATGTATGACCAATAATTATGAAGAAGAACTATGTTCAGTATGGATCACAATGAGGAAAAAGCCATATGATATATCCTTGAAAAATATTGATAAGGGGGCAAAATAATAATTCCTAGATGAAAGTTATCAAATTATCTAATGTTCGCTTATTTTGATTCACCTCTTACATTTATTTTAATTTTTTTATGTTCTCATGTTTTATTTTTATTATTAAACTTAGTTTTTCACGTTCAAAAGCTAAAAGCAAGCTAGTTATTTGCTTGGGCTAAAGACTCATTTTAGATCATGTAACTCGTTTGGCCAAACTCCCAGGCCTCAATCAATGACCAAATAGTGACATTCATAATCGAGAAATGCTCAACATTAACATGACCGCCTTTAAAGGTCAAAGTCATAGTGTCAAAAGTATAATAGCATGAATTAGAAAACTACAGCCAACTCCGTTCAAAGTTTAAATGGTTTGGCCCCAAATTCGGTTGCCTAGCCGCAAACGATGCCTCCGTACCTTCTATCACCTCCTCTTCCTCTTTCTGCCTTGGGCATCTTGCCAATCTATCCTCTTGCTTATATCAGCAAAATTCCAAAACCCCCTCATCTTCTCCCCACAAAAAAAAAAAAAAAAAGGTTGGTCCACCAGAAAAATAATCCACTGTATTTATATTTTGGTCCTTATGTAAATCTCTCAGTTTGAAATTCTTTATCTATTTGCGATAAATCATGTCCCAACTTATCATCCTCCGGAATGTTATAATCAATTTCCTCAAATTGTGCATGCATCATCACTATCATTGTCACTTGCATCTCAATCTCTAACTTCCTCATTTGCTACTAGATAAAAATGAGTAGTCACTTTTTCCTCATTCATGTTGCTAAGCACATTGTCCCTTCTTAACCAATCGAGATTTTCTTGGCTTGTCTCTTCATATAGTAATGTGAGTTTCCCTAAAGATCTTTAGCTATCTCGCAATAGCAAACATTGTTGCATATTTCATCATTTAGAGCACATTGCATAATATATAAAACTCTAAAATTTTTCTTAAGCCTCTTATAATCATCTTGAGTATATTCACTCTTTAGTTTGATAACAGTAGTTAAATCATCTCTTGTCCAGTTGGGTACAAAAGGACTATTTGAAATGATGTCCCAAAATCAAAATTGACAGATTTAATAAATGATTTCATCCTACACTTCCAAAGAAAAAAATTAGTGTCATCAAATATCAGAGGACAATTAACAAAAGCATTTAATAAACTAGTCATTCATCTAGCTACAGACGGTCAAGTCTTAAGATAATAGCTCCTGCCCTGAAGCCAATTTTTGGTCTGGTTTGGCTAGGCAAATCATCCTATAGGGGTTGAATAGGTTGATGATACATAATTCACCAATCGTACGACGTACGAGTTGATCCTATAATTCTGGGTGTCTAAACATATGCGTTGCTCCTCAATCATACTTCGGTAGTCACCCTCCTACTAATCGACCAAATCCATACAAAGAAAAATAACAACTATAAGATACACGTCTTTTGGTAGAGAACAAAATAGACATGCCAAAATAACCTTAAACTCTTCTCAGGTTCCTCCTCTTGATTTGCAAGTATAGTGCTTATCTTTTCCTCTTGTGTGTCTCCAAGCGTTAAGTTCTCCGCTATTTATGGCCAATAGGATATAGCCATTGGAGCCCTTCAAGGTAAATAGTCATTGACATCAAATATGAAAAATATTATTTTTAGCAAATTTCAAGTCATTGAAGATTATTTAAGGCCCTTGAAGATTTAAGATTTTATCTTTTCAAACTTTGCCAACATTCAAGGAACCGGTTACATTCCAAATTTGTGGTTAATCAATCAAATCACTAAGAATAATATTTTACAACTATTTTTATGAAAAATAGGCAAGTATCAATCACTTATAATTTTAGCCAAATCAATCCATAATCCTTAAAATATGCACATAAAATCTTCCCAAGATAGCGACCATTATTCTAAGATAATATCACCTCAAATCATATCAAGAATATCACAAATTCAAATGTAATGTATAAATAATCAGAGATCTCCAAAGTAATTTTTAGCATGCCAATATCCACTTAAAATTATATCACATTGGAACAATGATAATTCTAAGATAAATCTAGTTATGATAAACATACCAATGGACCAACTTCTTTTTATCTTTTATCAAAACATATTAATAAAACACATTGTATGTTTAAGGGAAGCTAACATTGTCCCATTCCTTTTGTTTAATAGTGACCTTTGACTAATTAGCTAACTAGTCAGCCTAGGTGAGGGACCATTTGGTCGTACAACACTGTTAAAGGTATGGGGCACAGGGTTTAATTTCTTTAAAGCTTTCCTTATCATCACTTTCCGCTCTCATGAGCCTTCTTCCCTACTATGGTATCATATGAAATATATTTTAAATGCAATCTAAGACACAGCTTGACCCATGGGAATAAACGTTGACACTTAATGGATGTATTACCTGGAAGGGTGTTAAGGGATAAATATTTTCGTAATATCTTTTATGATAAGATACGATATTGTAATTATCCTTTTCTTATTTTATGGCTTGTAGGATACATTAGGGTAAGCTACGTTTTGTATGTACATAAGCACCATATGATGTAATTGGAAGGGCAAGGAATCACACGGCTGTTTTGGCCTATTATTCAGTTTCCTTCACTACCAGCATTTCATGATATCAGAGCAGGATCGAGCAAGATAGCCATAACCAATCATCACCATGGGCGATGAAGGCAAGAAAAGGTTCATAGTTGAACCGCACTTGCCCTGCCTCTTGCACCCCTCAGAAGGGCCCGGGCCATGATCACGGCAGTGTTCTTCGACGGCAAGAATTATGAGTTGTGGGAATGGGCCGTAACAATAGCTTTGAAGGCAAAGAACAAGCTTGTCTTCATAAACGGAACTTTGACGAGACCCAAGGAAAAGGATGGTGAGGAATTCTCTGAGTGTCATGCGTTGGACAGGGTGGACTCAATGCTGTGTTCATGGCTCCTCAACGTCATTGACCCAAAATTTTGAATGACAATAGCCTACCGTGACACAGCGATGGGTATGTGGAATGACCTAAGGATGCATTACAGAATGGCAAATACACCCAAAATACATCAACTAAAGGTGAATATCGCAAATTACAAACAATGAGATACGGACATAGGAGAGTTTTTCAAAACTAGTGAATTTGTGGAATGAGTTGAGTAACCTCGTAAAGGTTCCAGTTTGTACGTCCAAAGGATGTACATGCGGAGCGGCGAGCAAACTCGTGACCATGTATGAGAATGATTAGGCCCATTAATTCCTCATGGGATTAAACGATGGTGCGTACTCAACCATTTGAAGCCAAATACTTGAAATGGATCCTCTCCCATCTCTTAACAGAATTTTTAATATAACCCAACAGGAGGAACACCACAA
Source organism: Carnegiea gigantea (assembly GCA_029747015.1). Lineage (NCBI taxonomy): Eukaryota > Viridiplantae > Streptophyta > Magnoliopsida > Caryophyllales > Cactaceae > Carnegiea > Carnegiea gigantea. The sequence continues at coordinate 1,256,182 of JAKOGI010000062.1, read as the reverse complement.
GCAAATCATGGTGAACAGAGACCAATGTGGAGAGTCAACTTTGGCGTTTGCAATCAAAGAACAACCGAAGATGGTAGAGAAGGGAGCGTGCATGATATACGGGAGGTACAGTCATGAGGAATCCGTTTGCTACGAGGTAATCAGGTACCCACCCGGCTGGGGTAACTGTACCCGAGGAAGAGGACAACGAGGTGGACGGAACAACAGAGGATGCCGGGGTGCATCTCGAGGAAGAGGACGTGAGACTGCAGCTACTGTTCAAGGAAACCGGCTGCATCCATTGTCTTCAGGCCTAGTAGTTCTGGGGCAGCCTGGCAACTCAGGCCTAACTATAGGAGGCAGGCCCAGACCGCGGCCCAGTTCAGCATACCGGGTCTGACCCAAGAGCAGGTCCAACGCTTGCTCAGTTTAATCGATGCCCCAAATTCAGGTTCTGAAAAATTATCAGGTATGGAATCTTGGATGCTGGATAGTGGCACCTCATCTCATATGACGGGAAATCTCTCCATGATGAATAATGTCAAGAAAATTGCACCCGTTGCTATTGGACTTCCAAATGGAACGTACACCGTGGCACGTGAGAAAGGATCGGTGTTTTTGGGAGAAGGAATTAAATTAGATAACGTTTTATGCATGCGTAAATTAAACTGCAATCTTGTTTCCATTTCTAAATTGTGTAAACAGTTAAATTGTGTGGTGACATACTTTGATGATTCTTATGTGATACAGGACCACACTCTAGGATTCTGATTGGCTTGGGTGAGCAACGAGATGCAGTTTACTATTACAAAGACTCATTATTGAGGCAAGTGAATACGGTTGATACAAGATCTTTGTGGCATAGGAGTGAAATGCAGTAGAGGTGAACTTAGAGATGAAATTTGTGACATTTGTTTTTGAGCAAAATAGCCTCGTAATTCATTTCCTATTAGCAAGCATAATGCAACAAATGTTTTTGACTTAATTCATTGTGATATCCGGGGCCCTTATAGAACTGCTTCCTTGTATAGAGCACAATATTTTCTTAGTATCATTGATGATGCCAGTAGAGCCACAAGGGTATATTTAATGAAGAATCGAGCAGAAGCAAGTAAGTTATTGAAAGGATTCATAACCATGATATAAACTCAGTTTGATAAAAGGGTGAAAGTGGTTCGGAGTGACAATGGTTCCGAATTTACCTCAGGACCTATGCAAGAATTTTATTTTGAACATGGCATTTTATGAGAAAGTAGTTGTACTAATACTCCCCAACAAAATGGAAGGGTGGAATGTAAGTATCGTTACATTTTAAATGTGGCACGGGCCTTTCGGTTCCAAGCATCCTTACCTATACGATTTCAGGGGGATTGTGTGCTTGCCGTAAGTTATGTAATAAACCGAACTCCCACAAAGCTGCTAAAAGAAAAATCCCCTTATGAGGTACTTTATGGATGTGCGCCATCATATAATGAGATACGAGTCTTTGGTAGTTTGTGCTTTGTTCGAAACAATCCAAGAACAAAGGATAAGTTCCCATCCAAAACCCAAAAATGCGCTTTTCTTGGATACCCATTTCGTACAAAGGGGTGGAGAGTGTGTGATGTGGAGACCAATGAGACGTTCATAAGTCAGGATGTGATATTTTATGAAAAACAATTCCCTTTTGCTCGGACAGCACAACCACAAGATGTATTGAACCCGGGCACGCTTTGGGAACCAAATATGCTATTAGGGGATGATTTTGGCCTACATAAAGACCTTGCTTACCCGGCCCAGCAGCAAAGAATGGAGGATGCAGGAGGAAGGCTTGATGAAGCATTGGGCCCATTGGAAGCACTAGCCCATAATCTCCTGCCACCTAGAGAGCATAAGGACAGGGGGAGCCGAAGTCAAAGCTCAGTCGAATATGTGGACAGGGGGAGTCCAGTTGCCCAGCAACGCCAACCAGACCCGCATGAAGGAGGAACAACCACAGCCCAAGATGGGGAAGAGCCCAGCGCGCCTAACGCCATAACAGGACCCATCAATCCAAAAGAAACACAGGCTCGAAAGCCACTGGCTGCGTCTTAATGATTACATTTGCTATAATATGCGCACCCACAATAGCGTTGCGCTTGCTCACCTATTCCAAAAGGAATCCTCAGGTATGCCTTATCCAATTGCAAATTATGTCACTTTTGCAAATTTCTCTGTTTCTCATAAAAATTTTCTAGCTGCTATCAGTAAAGTTATAGAGCCAAGAAATTATCATGATGCGGTCAGGAACCCTCGATGGCATGCCGCTATGGTCGAAGAAATCCAGGCTTTAGAGAAAAATGAGACTTGGGTCTTGGAAGATTTGCCACCTGAGAAGAAACCTATCAGCTGCAAGTGGGTGTATCGAGTTAAATACAACTCAGATGGGACCGTACAACGGTTTAAGGCATGTTTAGTGATCCGTGGTGACCACCAAGTTGAGGGGTTTGATTACAACGAGATCTTTGCACCGGTAGCAAATATGGCCAGCATTCGATGTTTTCTGTTTATAGCTGTTTCGAAGGGATGGGAGTTACACCAATTGGATGTTAATAATGCCTTCTTACACGGCGGTCTAGATGAGGAAGTGTACATGACTTTGCCACCAAGGTTCACATGTGCTACTCCTGAAAAGGTATGCGGGCTTCAAAAATCCCTTTATAGGCTCCGCTAGGCACCACGCCAGTGGTTTGCCAAGTTATCCTCTAAGCTACATGAGTATGGTTTTACTCATTCTTATGTTGACTATTCTTTGTTCACATACCGAAAAGGAGACATCTTCATATCATTGTTGGCGTATGTGGACGATATTGTTCTGGCTAGTAATGATTCCCAGGCCAGCATTGCTTTCAAGACTTACTTTCACTCATGTTTTAGCATCAATGATCTTGGACCACTAAAATATTTTCTTGATATAGAGGTGGCCCATTGACCCAAAGGACTATTTCTCAGTCAATGAAAATATGCCCTGGAAATAGTTGATGAGTGTGAGCTTCTGGGTGCAAAGCTGAGTGACACTCCCATCGAAGAAAATCACAAGTTAGCACTTGCCACTGGTGCCCATTTGGATGATGCAGGACGATATAGACGTCTTGTCGGAAGGTTGATTTATCTAACTATCACTTGTCCTGACTTGTGTTATGCAGTACATATTCTATCTCAATTCATGCAAGCACCATAGAAGGAACACCTAGAAGCGGTGTACAAGGTACTGCGCTATATCAAGGGGTCACCAGATTACGGGATACTCCTTCATGCTAATGTGAATCTACAACTCACAGCGTTCTGTGATTCAGACTGGAGCACTCGTCCACTGACCAGACGTTCCTTAACTAGGTATTTAGTTACTCTCGGGGGCTCTTCTATCTGGGGGAAGACTAAGAAGCAGGCAACCGTTTTAAGATCATCGGCCGAGGCCGAGTATCATTCTATGGGCACAGCGACTAGTGAGCTGGTTTGGATCAAACCTGTATCTCCTACACAAGCTATGCATTTATTTTGTGGTAGTCAAGTCGCGCTCCATATAGCCAAAACCCGATTTTCCATGAACGTACAAAATATATCAAAATGGATTGTCACTTTGTTCCCGAGAGATATCATTCTGGTGATCTACATCTATTTCATGTTCCTCCAAAACCACGACCCGCAGATATATTCACAAAGGCACTTGGGAAAAGGCCATTTCAGCACCTACGTAGCAAGTTGGGCATGGCAAACTCACATGCACCAACTTGAGGGGAGTATTAAGGGATAAATATTTTCGTAATATCTTTTATGATAAGATATGATATTGTAATTATCCTTTCCTTATTCTATGGCTTGTAGGATACGTTAGGGTAAGCTATGTTTTGTATGTATATAAGCACCATATGATGTAATTGAGAGGGCAAGGGAATCACACGGCTGTTTCAGCCTATTTTTCAGTTTCCTTCACTGCCAGTTTTTCAAACGGCGCCAATAACTTAGCTAACTTTTATGTGAAAACACCAGTACTTGTCAAAAGTGTCAATAATATGCAAATGACGTTTGGTCATTATGTTTTATGCAGTTGAATAATCATGGGCGAACCAAAGAAAGAGAGAGAGAGGGAGGGAATTACATTCCCGTGTTGGGTGAGACCTATTAGAGTAAATGAAATAAAAGTTGTGATATTTTAAAGATATATAATATATAATGACTTTAACAATGCATTTTTGTAATGTTGAAATCATATTTTAGTTATGAGGTGATGAGAAGACATGATAGAGAGAGTGCAGCCGAGATCTCAGGTCGATTGGGAAACTCAGTCATTTATCATATCACCATGTGTTAGCTAGTAGGTAGTAGATGAGTGGAGACGGAAGATTGATAAAAAAAAACTCGACTAAAATATGTCATTGTAGCGTAATGAAAGTGTTCGGAATGATAAGGAGCATATATAATTACCTGACAATATTTCAAACTTGGCTATTTGTTATTCAGAAGAGAAGTTCTGCCATATCCATCAAAGAGAATCCCAAATTTTAACGTATCTCTCTCTTTATAACTTTTATTGTTAGTTAGGATACTTCGCGCTGTAAGAAGGTGGATTATCATGTGGGAAGACAATTCCTTTATTTCAGGATTTGACATTCTGATGACATGAAGGGATAACACGTTTGCACAATGCATGCATTCTAAGGAAGCTTCATATTTGGGACAATTAGAAAATAGTTTGTTCTATGTTAATATTAAGTTAATCTCTTTTCTGTTTTAATTTGGCAAAATGATTTAACAATAGTATTTGCATTATTTTTATCGGACTCTCTAGTTATTTGCTGTGTACTTATCCAAAAATTAAGAACTCAATGTCATCAGAAACTAGACTCAATAATGTTTCAGGTAAAAAAGAATTACTCAAAAAAAGAGATCGGACATGAAAGTTATGGCCAAAACACATTGGGCAGTCGGCAGCCCAACCCAAAACATAGGTGAGTTCCTATCTAGCAGAGCTTGATCCAACTCATTTTTTCTGAACTATCATCTAGAAACCCTAGCCACTGACTCAAAGTAGAGAAAACCTCTCACATAGCACCAACTCCCTAGAAACCCTAGGAACCCTGGTTTTCTACAACTATATGTTGCCTTCAACCACACAGCAAGAACATCAGAAAACACTGAGATAATACTGATTGAGGCCCAAAGAACCCAACCAAACACTTCCCAAATCTATCCTTCAACCCCTTTAAGGCACAAGTCAAGGCTTGGTATTCTCGATCTGAAGATTCTCTAACTCACTCAAGTACCTGGGAGCGCCAATCTTTTAAACCCATGTTTCTTTTTTTTTTTTTTTTCCTCTTTCCTTCTTTCTTTTGTTCAGCTCTATTTAATTTTAAAGATGCAATATTTGGTAATTTAGTCTCACCTACTGTAAATGTTTAATTCACCTTTTCCTTTTTCTAATTGAGGTTTTAATTTTCCATTATTGTACTTAATATGCTGCATGCTTATTTTCATTTAATATGACAATTTTATTTTTCCAATTTGATTAGTAAAGGCCATTAACGATGAAGGGCGGCATTAGGGTGTACTCCACAATGATTTCATACCTTCGCCCTCAAATGTGGATATCTTGGTTCGAGCCAACAAAGTCAGATGTTCCCTATACTTGACCTCTTTTTGAAAACCTTCTTTTACTGGACCAGAGTCCCTTTCAGTTGTCCATTCTATTCAAGGTTTAGTGAAAGAAGTAAAATAGTTTTTGTGAGTATTTGATAGAACTAGCTAGCAACTCCATTCCTGTTGTTAGCTTTTGCTATTAGTTACGGAAAAAAACCCTAATTTTTTATCCAACATAGAGTAGGGACGGTTGGTATCTTAGGTTAGGAAAACATAATTTTCTTAAAATTTGAACAAAAGGATTTCGGTCCAAGACATAACAGGGATAGTTTCTCTCCCGTTTGTGTTGCTAGGCCAAGAACTCGTTCGTGTTCTTAGTCCAGGAGCCTTATCGCGCTCCAGGGTCAAGAACCCCATAGGATTCCTGGGCCACGAACGTGCCATATTCCTACACTGGCTTGAGTTCCCATTTATTTTTCTGTTGCAATCCAAATCATATTTCAAAGTTATATAAAGGAACATCTACCAAAGCGGTCTAGCCATTTGTGGCGGTCCGCACTAGGGCCCCAGGCCGTGATAAATGTAGGCACTAGGGCCCCGGGCTGTAATGATTACATCTATCTCTGAGTAACTTCTTTCTCTCATGCCTATAAGAATCGATTAACTAAAGGGAGATAGAGAATGAAGAATTCTAGAGTTCTAGACATGATAGGGGGGATAATTAAAAGAGAGACAGAGAAAGAGAGAAAGAGAGAGCAGAGGGGAGAGTTGTGTGTGATGAGGATAGGAAAAGGGCCTAGGAGTGAAAGAGTCACGCGTGTATGGAATATTAAGAGGGTTCGCAAAAAAATCATTCGCATCAATGACTCAGATTTAATAGAAAAATATTTTTTGCAATTAAATAAGCACTAATCTCTACAAATTAAGGTTCTATAGCATTTCCAAGTTTTGAAAAGGCTGTTATTAGTGTAGTATAGATAATCAAACTTACACCTCTTACATTGTATTCAATGCTTGATTGATTGGCTAAAATTTAACTTAGATATCAGACAAATTTCTGTTTGATAACCTCTTAAATTATTTTTGTTTATCGTATCAGTTAGTGATTGGTAGATTTAGTTTTAGGGGTCATCAGAATTATGCTTGGTGCTTAATTTATTTATCTATCGTGATCATTATAAATTTGTTCGTTGATTACGAACCACATCTTCAATTATAATTTAGAAAGCTTCATTTTTGATATACTTGAGCTTTACTTTCATTAGGAATCATAATATATATTTTTACTTATAATCTCAATTAGTGATCAATAGTTTTAGTTTTAGTGATCATCAGAATTTTATTTTGTGATGAATTCTGGGTAAGAGATAGATACACCCCCATGCACTTGTCCTGCTCATTTCAGAGAGCAACTGATCCTCCCTTGAAATTGAGGGGGCGGAAGTGGTTAATGTCAAATGCATTTTTTTGATTCTATAACATATTTTAACTTTTTTATATTCTCTAAGCGTATTTGCTTTAATATTTCTGAAATCTATAAAAAATGCTAAGAGTAACCTTAAATCTAATATAAGTCATCACTAATAATAACTATATTTGAATATATATACTTCTTACATGGCTAATTTATAATATAAGTTTGAATTTATGATTTAAATGGTTAATTATATACTATGATATTAATTATCTATATATTGAAAGCATTTATTTTATACCGCAAAATCTATAATTAAAGTTAGGCGAGTACAACTTAGTGTATCAAATATGGTAGTGGTTAATATTACTGCTATGATATATTAAGCCTATATGGGTTGTTTTTAACATTGCATCTTTATTGTCTTAAATATAAAATTTGCACATCTTTTATACTTTATGATTAAAAGAAAAAGAATAAAAAGATATTCTTATATTCTTGAAAGTATCCATAGATTTTTAATTAGCACTACAGTATTGATATTAGCAGATAAACTGACACATTGAGTACATTCAATCCTACATTTGATGTCTTCTTCTCCTTAAAAAATCATATTATAATGCTTCTTATGGCTTCTCTAAACCCAAAGAGGAGAGAAAACACTAGAGAGGAGAATTAAATAAGAAAATAGTAGAACCAAAGTACACCCAAAAAAGAAGGAAAAAAAATAAAGTGTCTAAGCGTATTCACGCCCTTGCACTCCCAACTTATAAATTAGTATAAAGAGTTATAGGAAAATGGAAGGACCAAAAGATAACAAAGAAGAGCATAATGGAGCTTTCGAACATGGGACCTCCATTAAATAATGCATCAGCCAATCTGCAATGGCCAAGAAAAGGTGGTATACATTCCAAAATATTTGTTTATCAAATAGCAAGGGGGCCACGACCCCACATGGCCCTCAAAGAACTTCACCGCTATACCTGAGTGGTGCTCACCTATATATATATATGAACTATTTTAATATCCTTTTACTAACACAATTTTTGAAAGTATGTACACTCGAAAGCATGATAGACTCAACTTAGGTGCAGTCATAGTGCAATAACAGCAAGTATATAACCTAGTCACTGTGTAAACCATAATAATAATAATGATAATAGTGCATAAAAATGACGTCTCCTTTTTTCCTTGCTTTGTTCTGGAACGAAGCCCAAGGGCAGGGGCAGGTGATGACATACATGATATCATTGAGCGAGTATTTCTGTGAGTGACACAATTGTGCATCAATAGAATGAGTGAACCAACAGAGCCATTCCATAAGAGAAATGTTGGGTTTAATGGCCCAAAATCAGCTCTGTAGATCCACCACGGGTTTCAAGGAGTTTGGGCTACGGACCGTGGTGGCTAGTGTTTCATTGCCTTGACGGCTAGGGTTACTCCTAGGTGTTTTTGTATCCTTATACCTCTAAACCCTACATAAAGGGCCTTGCCTAGGCTCTAATAATCATCCCTGAATCCCAAACCAGTAAAAAATACTTATAGAGTCTTCTGTTTCCACTATTTTAGATTTGTGAGAGATGTTGAGAGTGTTTTGAGAGAGATTATACGAGAGATTATAATTTGGTTGCTTGATCGAATCACTCGATGTAATTATGATCGCATTGTACTCACTTGCTCATAGTGGATTTTTTGTGCTCGTCGCCGTCCATAGTTTTTTTCCGCATCAGGTTTCCACATAAATCTGTGTTCTTTATTGTTCTTGTTATCGTTGTTTACTTTTGAATATCATTGTTCATCCTAACGCTTCCGCTATTAGTTTGCTCTAATTCCTAACAAGTGATATAAGAGCCCTAGTTTAGGATGTCTTCAATCATGAAGGTTGATATTCAAAAGTTTAATAGGGAGATTAGTTTTAATCTCTAGAAGGTGCAGATGAGAGCGGTTCTCATCCAGCATAGGTTATGGAAGGTTCTTTCAAGACCTTATATGAAGCCCAGTATGATGACAGACAAACAATGGGCAGAGCAGCAAAAGAAGAAGCGTGGTTCTTTGATGGACGACGAATGGGAGGCGTTGGAGCTGAAGGCACTTTCTGCCATACAGTTGTGCTTGACACCACATGTCTTGCAAGAGGTACTTGATGAGACACTGTAGTGGGTCTTTGGGTTCGATTGGAGGAACTCTACATGACGAAAAGTCTCACCAACAAGATCCAATTGAAGGAAAGGTTATACACTTTCAGAATGACAGAAGGTACTCCTGTTCAAAAACATCTAAATGATTTCAATTCGATTGTAGTTGTCCTTGAAAGTTTAGGTGTGAAAATTGAGGATGAGGATAAGGCTATTTTGCTAGTTGTGTCTCTACCCCCTTCATATAAACACTTTAAGGAGATCATGCTATATAGTAATTTTGATGCTATATCATTTGAGGATGTTAAGTCAAACCTCTTGTCTAAGTAGAAGTTTGATCTTGACATTCATGCTGATTTTGCTGAGGGATTAGTAGTAAGAGGTAAAACAACTGAAAAGGGAAACGGTAATAGGAGTAAGAACCATTCTAAGCCTAGAAATCCTCATGCTAGTAAGACCTACAATTACTGTGATAAATTGGATCATATTGTTGCCAACTGTTGGCAACTGCAAAATAAGAGGGAGAAAGAAGAAGATAATTCTCATGAGCCTGCTGGAGCTTTGTTTGCTGAATCTAATTCTGATGGTGACGTTTTGTTTGCTACCTCTACTGAAAGGGAAAGCGATTATGATTAGATTCTTGATTCTGGGTGTACCTATTATATGTGTCCTCATAAGGATTGATTTTCAACATATGATCCAGTTAACTCAACTGTTGTTTACATGGGCAATAATGGCCAATCTAATGTAATTGGAATTAGTACTGTTAAAATCAAGACCCATGATGGTATTATTAAGACTTTATCGAATGTTCGTCACGTTTCTAACTTGAAGCGTAACCTCATCTCTTTAGGCACCCTTGAATCCAAGGGGTGCAAATATTCAGCTGAAGGTGGAGTTCTGAAGGTTTCGAAGGGCACGCGGATTCTATTGAAGGGTTTGAGGCAAGGAAGCCTATATGCCTTGTAGGCATCTACTATGACAGATTATATAAAGAAAGGTTCATACAAGTCGTTTCTCGGAGCTAAGTTCAAGTATCACTTGAACTCAACCGGTGTTCGGATCGCTTAAATACCCTCTGGGGTCCGCCCTGCGGGGCATTATCCTTCAGGGTGCTATAACACTGTACGAGAGTTGGTGTTGGTGATTTTGGTCCAAAGTGAATATTGTTGGGTTTAATGGCTCAAAATCAACTCCGTAAATCCACCACAGGCTTCAAGGAGTTTGGGCTACCGACCGTGGCGGCTAGGGTTTCGTTGTCTTGACAGCTAGGGTTACTCCTAGGGTTTTTTGCATCCTTATACCTCTAAACCCTATATAAAGGGCCTTGCGTAGGCTCTAATAATCATCTGTGAATCCCAAACCAGTAAGAAATACTTATAGAGTATTCTGTTTCCACTATCTTAGATTTGGGAGAGAAGTTGAGAGTATTTTGAGAAAGATTATAAGAGAGATTGTAATCTGGTTGCTTGATCAAATCACTCGTTGTGATTGTGATCGCTTGTACTCACTCCCGCATAGTGGATTGTTTGTGGTCATCGCCGTTCGTGGCTTTTTCCGCATTGGGTTTCTACGTAAATCTGTGTTCTTTATTGTTCTTGTTATCGTTGTTTACTTTTGAGTATCATTGTTCATCCTAACACTTCCCCTATTAGTTTGCTCTAATTCCTAACAAGAAATTAGAATGACAAGGAAAGTAAGGGACATAAGACTAATCAAATCAATTTATGTAGAACTTTGAGAAGAAATTTTGAAATATGTATAGAAAAGCATAATATACGTATTTCTGAAATTTTATTATTTATGACTGCAATTGTACGTCACAGTTGTAACTAGCAGCCAAGTATGGGTCGTCCATAAAGTGTTGTATTACAAGTACCAGAGCTACCTTTAACTTTCACTTTCAAGATAAGCAATTCAATATTGGTTTTGATTGGAAACTGAACTAAACAAGGAAAGTAGAATCTTGGGATTGTGATTAACCACATAATGGACCAACTAATCAAGCCTACCCTCAACTTATCCAATCCTATACTAGCATTTTGGAATGGTTGACTACATAACACTATTTCCATGAGTCGAGGCCTAGTCTTATTATATTAACCACCTATTTTCATAAGGTTAATGCAATTAGCGCGCAAGACTAGCAGCCAATAGACATAGTTAGAATGTGGACTATTTTCATATCATTTTCCTGATGGCTCTCTCTATCCACACTAGGAAATTGACCTTACCTTTTAGTAGAAGCTAATTGCTAAAAAAGATATGAAGGCTATTTTAAATAATTTATCAGACAATCAGTTGGCATGTAGTAACCTCCACGATACAAGCATAAATTAGGTAAGTAGAAGTCAATACAAGATCAATTAAGTCCCGCAAGGGCCAGTCACAACTCAAGCCAAAATTTAAGCACTAATTAGCATGTAATCATAGCTAAATCAGACGTTCAAATAAGCTAATGACCTAACTAACACTTATCAATAGGTCATAAACTAACAAACAAAACTCGAACATAAAAACAAGTGATCAATCTAACTACAATAACATGTAAATTTATAAAGTCAACAAAATAGCTAAACTAACAAGCATAAAAATAACATAAAAATAAGGTAGAAGGGAGAGTGAAAACTTACTCTTGCATTGCCTGAAATAACAAAATCCAATATCTTAAACATAAATCCAATCTAAACAAATCAAATATTACCCTAATTTATTCTCCTATAATGGGATTTGAAGTGGCTAAACCTAATCCTAAACGAGCCCTAAACATCTCCCTATAAGAACTCCTAAAAAATGAGCAAGCCAAGCTCAAATATACTCGGAGGCATTGGGTGACAGCCATTTCAGGTGACCATGTCAACCCACTGCCTAGCCAAACAAAATACTAGTAAAAGAGCTGAATCACCCATGTTAAATGGCATTGACAACTATGACCATGTCATTTGACACAATGAGGTGTAGAGTGGAAAAAGCTTACCCGATACAATTACCAACCTGAACCCAACACGAAACTAAGCGAGTTTGGATAGAGGTTTTCAACCCGTTTAATTAAATGAGTTGACGCATTTAATCATTTTAATTAAACAGGCTAAGTTCAGGTCAAAATTTTCGACAAAAAATAACCTATTTAACCTGTTTAATTAAACGGGTAATAGGTTAACCCGTGTAACCTCTTAATCTATTTACCTGTTTAGTTGCCATGTTTTACAATTTTTTCTTGGTTGGAAATGAAATTTCAGGCAGGCTAAGAAGAGTCCATACTAGGGTTTTTTTTCTTTTTGTGTTTGGTTCCTGCTATATAAAGTTCCACCAAAATTCTCACTTTCATTTTCTCAATTCTCTCTCATCTTAATTCACTCACTGCCTCATTCTCCTAGACTCCCACACTGCCTCACTATCTTAGGCTCATGACTCGTACTGCCTCACGAGTCACGACCCGCCTCACCCACAACACCACAAGCCAGGGCACGACAGTAGTACGACTCCCATCCGCTGCTCCCTCTCTCTCTATCGGTGGTGTCGACCTCTTTTCTGGCGAGGTTTGGCCACCCACAACTCTAATTCATTATCAGTCTTTTTTTTTTTTTTTTTGCTGTTCTAATTTGATGCTCTTTACCTCTCTTTATCTCTAATCTTCAGATCTATAAACCTTTAATCTCTGGGGACATTTTCGGTAAGGTATACTTCTATTTTTTTTTTTTTTTTGGTGATTGTATCTCAAATTATGTTTTAATCGATCCCTCTCCGGTTCCCTTATCAGATCTGTAAAATTACAATAGTTTGGTGGAGATTTTGCTTTGGGTTTCTTACATTCTTTGACTGTTGTGGGAAGGGTGCTGAGGGGCCTTGCATTGAATTCTTTGACTGTTGCATTTGGAAGACTTGTTGAAAACAAAAACACTGTATATGTGTGCTATATGTGTTTCACTGATAATTCATATTTTATATGTAATTTTCTCCTTTATTTTGCCTACTTTTAAGTCTTTGAAATGTATTTTTATGAGTAAATAATGCATATTTTATATGATTTTCAGGTAAAAATAAAAATAAAAGAATTTGGGAGGAGTTGTTCAATTTTACTTGAGATTTTTCACAAGTGCAATGCCTAGAGTCGAAGCCCAAGAGACAAGAAAAATAAGAAAAGGAGTAAAGGACCGTGTAGGCCAATTTTGGCAACCCAGTTCGTGGCCCAGTACCACATGCCCAGCCACTCTCCCTTCCCCTTGCTCTCATTTGGGCCGGTTCAGCATAGCTCGGGCCCAGTTCGGCACCCAAGAGCAACCCAGCCTCTCCTCTCTCTTTTCTCCTCCTGTCTGGGCCTGTCCCAGCGCCCTCCGCGGCCCACCACAGGCACCCTAACCCAGCCATCTCCCATCTCCCTTACTATCTCTCTCCCATCTGCTTGGGCCTGCCCGTTCTCCAGTCGCGGCCCAAGCGTAGCGAGGCCCAGCCGGACCACCATCTCTCCCCAGCTTTCTCTTTCTCTTAGTTGCTTACCTGGGTTCGTTCTCCCCAGGCCCAATTTAGCATTTCTAGCCTGCCTCACAAGCAAAAATTAGCAACCAACCTCCTTCAAAATGACCTAGTCAAGGTTAATTAATTAAAATTAATTAATTAGCTAGAGACTAGCCTTTTTTTTGGCAAGTCAACAATGTAACTGCTGATAATTAAATCAGAATTAATTTTTCTAATTAATTTTTGACATCAAGAGGGGGGAATTTTCATTATAAAAATGGGTCATGGGTTGGACTCATTTTTCATCCATGCACACTCACACTTATGCATTCATCCATTCCCTCCCTCATTCTCCCATCTTCTATCTTCTTATTTTTTTAGAGAGTCGAGAGAGTCTTTGTAAGACAAGATCATTTGGGTTGAAGGGTTAAGAAGAAAATAAGCTTTGTTAGCTATTTTTCTCTTCTCTTCTCATCTCATTTGTGAGTCAAATTTGAGAGTTTACACTAAGTTTCATAATTTTGTGTAATTGAGTATAAGGTTTGGACATAGGAAGTGACATATACTAATTCCAATGGTATTTTCCCTAACTATGGCTGGCTAAACTACTTATTTCTAGGACTGGGATGGATCCCTAGTAATAATATTCTTTTGCTAATTTCTTATGGGGTTATCTTTGTCTCTTTTGCATAATCTTGAGTTTATATTTGATTATCATCTACTTATGCATCTTAGTACTAATGTTTAATGATGGTGACAACGCTAGTTTAATTTGCTATCTCAAATGAATATTAGACCTTGTAGGCTAATATGATGATTATGCAATTTGGGTTTAAAATTATAATTGTTTAAATTGAATAATTTATGCTAGAAATTAGATGAGTTATGTCTAAAAAGAATAGTTCATGCTAAACCACTAAATAAATAATCTCACTTTAAAATTATAATCATCTTTTTAATTTATGGCCTAATGCTTGTAACTTGGGTTGAACAAGAGACAAATTGAATCCCTATTTGAATTAGTTAATCAATATTGGCATCAAAAGTGAAATCCAAGGTCCTAGCATTTTCTCCTATTTGATTTCTGTCTACTTTACTACTCATTTGCTCTTCATTTTGTTCGTTTATTCATTTTGATAATCCAACTCTGAAAATTAAATTATTCTTTATAATCGGAAAGGCCAAGTTTAAAATCACTATTATTCCTCGTGGCATCGACACCCTAATGCTCGCTAGTTCTACAATTAACCTTGTGTACTTGCAAGTAAAAAGGGTTTTAAAACTAGAACATAAAATTCACATCAAGTTTTTGGCGCCGTTACCGGGGAACGAATAGTGATTTTTGAATTTTCTCCTCCTTTTATTTATTTTTTCCCCCTTCCCTGCTAATCTAACAATTTTGGTTATTTATTCTCCATCCCCTTCCCTTTTCTTTTTTAGTTCATTCCCCAATCCTCCTAATCTAACCATTTTATTTTTATTCTTCCCGCTCCCTTCTAATCTAACTATTTTTCCTATCCCTTCTAACCTAATATATTTTTTTAATTTTTTCTATTATTTTTTTCCCCTCTTCCCCACAAATCTAACAACCTAATCTAATTTTTTCTTTTTGTTATTTTATTTGTTGTACCCAATCTAACAATCCCTTCCCCTTTTATTTTGTTATTATTTATTTTTTAATTTTATTTTCTTTTATTTTGCTTTATTTTGCTTTATTATTCTTTGTTATTTTCCCCCTTCCCTTGGTTCTTTCTTTTATTTGTTTATTTTTATTTTTATTTATTTTTTCTTTCTTCTTATTTCTTTCTTCTTATCTCTCTTTTATTTTTTCTCTTTTATTTTGTTTGGCAGTTATTATTGTGGTGATTACATTCTTTTCTTTTTGTTGTTTGTTGGTATATACTTGGTAGGCGTTCTTTGTGCTTAGATCTTGAACCATTTAATCCTGAAATTGAACGCTCTCTTCGTGAGATAAGAGCTAAGAAAAAGGAATCTAAAAACAAGATGGCTGAAGAATAACCAACCCCACCACCTAAGCAACTTAAGGAATGTTTCACTCCCGCCACTTATAACTTGCCAACAAGATCACGTATACCCACTGTTATGGTGTCATTTAAGATTAAACATTCTCTTATCCAAATGCTTCTATCGTTTTATGGGCTAGAGTCTGAAAATCCTTTCAAGCATGTTAATACATTCTTAGAGATTTGTTCCACTGTGTTTTTCAATAATATCTCTGGTGATGCTCTTCGCTTTTGGCTTTTTCCTTTTTCTTTAAAAGATAAAGCTAAAGCTTGGTTGGACACTAAGATCAATATCACCACTTGGGATCAGTTGCAGAAGGAATTCTTGAAAAAGTTTTTCTCCATTGGTAAACTGACTGCCTTAAGGCATGCTATAACCACCTTCTCACATAATAAAAATGAACAATTGCATGAAAGTTGGAAACAGTTTAAAGAGTTGTTGCGATGTTGTCCTCATCATTAGGTACCTATGTGGCAACTTGTCCAGAGTTTTTACTTTGGCTTAGATGAGCATAATAGGTAGATGGTTGATGCATCATGTGATGGTAGTTTCTTATACAAAACTCCTGAAGAAGCTTGGGACTTATTTGTACATTTGAGTGAAAATTCACATCTGCATGCTACTTCCTCACATTCTGATGTGCCTAGGCAATTAGGAAGTAAGGGGGAATTTATGAGGTTTCACATTCAATCGACCTTTCTAGTAAAGTTGATGCTTTAACTAGAAAATTTGATCAATTGTTGTGTATGAATAAAGTGTCTAATGCCCCTAATATACAAGATGTGTGTCCGATCTGTGCTAGTTTCATGCATTCTTCTATTGATTGTCTGTGTATTGGTAAGTCTGACTGTGTGACTGAACAAGTGAATGCTGCCCAAGGATTTTCTCCATCCAACAACCTTTATTCTAATACCTATAATCATATTGGAGGAATCATCCTAATTTTTCATGGAGGTCTCAAAATGTTGGGAATCCTCAGGCCTAGTCTAGCAGACCTACCACTCCTGGTTTCCAAAACTAGAGATATACCCCTCCCTCTTTCCATCAAGCTCCATCTGGGAGCTCTGATATAGACAAGGTAATTTCTGCCCTTGGAACCTTGACCTCTATTGTGCAAAATGTTGATTCTAAGGTACAAGGTATTGAGTTTAAGATGTACATTATTGACTCTCATTTACAATCTATAGCTAAATTAGAAACCCAACTTGGGCAACTAGCCATAGCTGTAGGTGAAAGAGAAGAAGGAAAACTCCCGAGTGATTCCATCCAGAACCCTAAAGACCAGCAATTTGAACAATTAAAAGCTGTAATGGTTCTTAGGAGTGGTAAAGAAGTAGATAACAAGGTGAGTGAGAAGAAACATGAAAGACTTAAGACAATAGAGAGTGACCTTTAGACTGAAAAGAGAATGACCTATCCCCCTCTTCTGTTGTGTTTGAACCCATTGTGACATATGAGCTACGGGTTCCTTACCCTCATGCTTTGGATGCACCATTTCCCTCTAAGAAAGACAAGCAAAGAGATGACATCCTAGAGACCTTTAAGCAAGTTAAGGTCAATCTTCTCCTCTTAGAAGCGATTAGACAAATCCCAACCTATGCTAAGTTCCTTAAAAACATGTGTACTTTTAAAAGAAAATCTAAAGATGATAAGTTTAAAAAGGTTTTTCTAAGTGAACAAGTGAGTTCAATTCTGAAATGCGATACTCCCTCTAAGTTCAAAGATCCTGGTGTCCCTACCATTTCATGTTTTATTCGCAATTACAAAATTAAAAGGGCACTTTTGGATTTGGGTTCTAGTGTCAATTTGATACCATATTCTATTTACTTAGAGTTAGGATTAGGTGAACTGCAACCTTCCAACTGTCCCCTTCAGCTTGCTGATAGGTCGGTTAGGACTCCTAGGGGGCAAATAGATGATGTCTTGGTGCAAATTGATAAAGGATTCTTTCCTGTTGACTTTATTGTATTGGACATGGACCCTAGTCATGCTTCTAAATAGATCCCTCTTATTTTAGGACGTCCCTTCCTAGTCATAGCTAATGCTACCATTAACTGTAGGATGGGAGTGATGGATGTCTCGGTCATGAACATGAGGGTTAGGCTTAACATTTTCAAAGCTTCTGCTCAACCTATGTTTGAAGATGAATCTAAATGCTTCTTTGTTGATGTGATTGATAAAATGATTGAAGAGGTTTTACCTGCTATTTTGAGCAATGATCCCTTGGGCATCTGTCTTTCTCATGAGGATTTGAGATTGTTTGACCTAGGAAGTATGATAGGTGAGATGAATTCCATTTTTGACTCTACTTCTCATCTTGAGTCTTCCTCCTGGGTGTCCACTTATGAACCTCTTCCTCCTTTGGCTAGTTCTCCTATGCCACCTTCTGTTGTATCTCCACCTAAACTTGAGTTAAAACCTCTCCCTGATTCACTCAAGTATGTGTTTTGAGGCCCCAAAGAGACCCTACCTGTTATTATATCTTCTCTTCTATCTTATGATCAAGAGAAAGAATTGATTCATATTTTGTCTGATCATAAGGGTGCTATTGGATGGTCTGTTGCTGATTTGAAATGGATTAGTCCCACAATTTGTATGCACGGAATTCATTTAGACGACGATGTTAGACCTGTTAGGCAAGTGCAACGTAGACTGAACCCCGACATGAAAAAAGTTGTTCAGAAAGAGGTAGTAAAGCTTTTAGATGCAGGCATTATCTACCCTATTTTTGATAGTCAGTGGGTCAGTCTAGTACAAGTGGTCCCTAAGAAATCTGGCATAACTGTGGTTAAGAATAATGAAGGTGAACTAATTCCCACTAGACAGACCATGGGGTGAAGGGTGTGCATTGATTACAGGAAATTGAATTCTGTCA
This sequence comes from Carnegiea gigantea, assembly GCA_029747015.1. Classification (NCBI taxonomy): domain Eukaryota; kingdom Viridiplantae; phylum Streptophyta; class Magnoliopsida; order Caryophyllales; family Cactaceae; genus Carnegiea; species Carnegiea gigantea. Next base: position 1,237,704 of record JAKOGI010000062.1, on the reverse strand, counting down.
CAAGAAAGGATCATTTTCCCCTCCCATTCATTGATCAAATTTTGGAAAAGTTAGCTGGAAAAAGTTTTTACTGCTTTCTAGATGGGTATTCTGGTTACAACCAAATACCTGTCTATCCTGAGGATCAAGAGAAAACCACATTTACATGCCTGTTAGGTACCTTTTCCTATCAAAGGATGTTTTTTGGGTTGTGTAATGCACCTTCCATATTCCAGAGATGTATGATGGCCATATTTTCTGATTATATTGATAATTTTTATGAAAGTGTTTATGGATGATTTCTCTGTTTTTGGTTCTTCCTTTGATATGTGTCTTGCTAATTTATCTATTGTGCTAAAAAGATGTGAAGAAGTGAATCTTGTTTTGAGTTAGGAAAAGAGTCATTTCATGGTCTAAGAAGGGATTGTTTTGAGATATAAAGTGTCTGAAAAAGGGATTGAGGTTGATAAAACCAAGGTTGATCTGATTTCTAATTTGCCTGTGCCTTCTTCTGTGAAGTAAGTCAGATCTTTCCTTGGTCATGCTGGTTTCCATAGGAGATTTATTAGGGATTTTAGTAAAGGGGCTCGCCCACTTACTAATCTTCTTACCAAAGATGCTCCTTTTGTGATTGATGAGTCTTGTGTGCAAGCTTTTGAAAAGCTTCGATCTTTGTTAGTGTCAGCCCCTATTGTGTAGCCCCTTGATTTTTCTTTGCCATTCAAGATCATGTGTGATGCATATGATTTTGCTATTGGTGCTGTTTTGGGTTAAAAGGTGAAGAGAATGCCTCATGTCATATAATATGCTAGTAGAACTCTCACTGATGCTCAAAAGAATTATTCTACTACTGAAAAAGAGTTGCTCGCTGTAGTATTTGCACTTGATAAATTTTGTCCATACCTTTTGTGTTCTAAAGTGATTGTGTTTACTGATCATGCTGCATTAAAACACTTATTGGCTAAGAATGACACTAAGGCAGGACTTATTAGATGGATTTTGTTGCTCCAAGAGTTTGATATTGAAATAAAAGATAGGAAAGGTTCTGAAAATTCTGTTGCAGACCACTTGTGCAGAATCTTTATTGAGTATACTGATGACTCAGTTGAATTTTCTGACCACTTTCCTGATGAGCAAGTATTTCCTGTGTCACGTGCCTCTCTCCCTTGGTTTGCTCACATTGTGAACTACCTTGTCACTAGGAAGATTCCTCCTTATTGGTCCAAACAAGAGAAAGATAGGTTCTTCTCACAAGTAAGACATTACTATTGGGAAGATCCTTATCTTTTCAAACATTTCCGTGACCAAGTGATACGTAGATGTGTCCCCGAGAGTGAAATTCATAATATTCTTACCTTTTGTCACTTTTATGCTTGTGGTGGTCACTTTGAAGGTCATAGGACAGCTGCTAAAGTCCTATAAAGTGGGTTCTTCTGGCCTACTCTATTTAGAGATGCTTACCGATTTTGCCTTGCTTGTAAGCGCTGTCAACGTACGGGTGCCCTGTCTCGTCGTGATATGATGCCCCTTTCCCCTATTCTGGTTATTGAGATATTTGATGTGTGGGGCATTGATTTCATGGGTCCTTTTCCCTATCATTTGGCTTTATATACATATTGGTAGTTGTGGATTATGTGTCAAAGCGGGTGGAAGCTCAGGCTACTAGGACCAATGACCACAAGATTATGGTCAAATTTTTGAAAGAATACATATTTTGTCAATACGGAACCCCTAGAGCCCTGATTAGTAATGGAGAGAGTCATTGATCTTTTGAGGTTTTGCTTAGGAAGTATTCTGTGACTCATAAAGTAGCTACTCCTTATCATCCTCAGATTAGTGGTCAAGTTGAGGTGTTTAATCGTGAGATTAAGTCTATACTTGAAAAAACGGTTCGACCTGATAGGAAAGACTGGTCTTTGAGATTATATGATGCTTTTTGGACCTATCGTACTGCTTATAAGACTCCCATTGGGATGTCTCCTTACTGGCTTCTTTTTGGTGAGGCTTGTCACTTGCCAGTTGAGTCAGAACACCGTGCTTTTTAGGCTATTAAAGCTTTTAATTTTGATACAAAACAAGTAGGTTCTAACCATAGGCTTCAATTGAATGAGTTAGATGAATTGTGTAATGAAGCCTATGAGAATGCTAAGATTTATAAAGCCAAAACCAAAACTTTTCATGATAAAACAATTTCTCGTAAATCTTTTGAACCTAATCAAAAGGTTTGGCTTTCTAATTCTAAGCTTAAACTATTTCCTAGCAAGTTGAGATCCAGATGGGATGGTCCTTTTATTGTCCAACAAGTATTTCCCTCTATGGCAGTTCAAATTTTGGATCCCCAAGATGATAGAGTTCTCATGGTTAATGGCCAACGTTTGAAACCTATTATGACTCATGATTTTGGCCCTGGTTTGATTGAATCCATCAATTGGTTAGGCCCTATCTACTATGATTAGTGGGTAGGGCATTGTCTGGCTGAAGACATAAAACTTAGCGCTTGTTGAGAGGTAACCCAATCTTTTAGGTGATTTTGAGTCTTTTTTAATTTTTTTTCCTCGGTGTGCTTGTGTTTTTTAGTGTGGCTCTTCACTTGGTTTTTGGCTTTTGAGGTTCGTGATGGTTGTGACAGTCCGTTGAGAGTTCGACTATTGCGCTTACATGGAAACAACTTCCTCATGCTATCAGGTTGTGTTGCTCTTTTCTCCATTTCCCTCTATCTTATTGTTTTCTATATTGAGGACAATGTAAGATTTAGGTGTGGGTGGAAGGCAAAATGAAAATGAAAAATGAAAATTCTGAGGAAAATTAAACTTGAAAATTATGGGTGAATTTGATTTTGGGAAGCACTTGAGTGTTCTGATTATGCATATTCTACTCCTATTATGTGGATTTGATTCATGTGACCCGTGCTCAGTAGAGATTATTTCTAACTTTTACTAGTTGCAGGCCCAAATTTTTGCTGTGCTAATGTCACTATGTAGTCGATTTTAAGTATGAGATGTAACCCCATTTACAATGTCGTGATGAGTATTTGATAAGCATTGAGTTTTCCATTGCCTTTTCAATCAAAAAAAAAGAAAATCAAATAAATGAAATTAATTGAGTTCTGATTTCGGTACCACTGTTCAGGCCTATCTATATCCATATCTTTAATTGCCTGAATATGTACTAAGTGCTTATCTGAATATTATCTTTATTCATATCTTTATCCACTCAAGAAAGCACATGAAATCAAGTAACTTCTAAAAATAAATAGCTTAAAGTCTCAAAAAGAGAGAAAAAAAACAAAATAAAAAAATTGATTTGGCATTGGGGACTTGATTTTAAAAGATGCTCTTGTGATTTTTGTTATGTGGGGTGAAACATCGTACTTATGGTTTGCTACTTGGTTTCGTTGTGTACCTAATTTTCTTGAATCTTGGCCTATTGACTTAGTTGAAATTGGAAGTATTTGATAATGAGTTGTGAGTTGGTAGTGAATCGATATATGTGACTTGGAGTGGGCATTCATAGTTGGATCACTTGAGTTTCTTTCTTAATCTTATTCTATTTGATGGTTTAAATGAATATATGTATTAATGATATTCTTTGCTCGAGGACTAGCAAAGTTCTGGTGTGGGAGAGTTGATAATTCATATTTTATATGTAATTTTCTCCTTTATTTTGCCTACTTTTAAACCTTTGAAATATATTTTTGTGAGTAAATAATGCATATTTTATATGGTTTTTAGGTAAAAATAAAAATAAAAGAATTTAGGAGGAGTTGTTCAATTTTACTTGGGATTTTTCACAAGTGCAATGGCTAGAGTCCAAGCCCAAGAGACAAGAAAAATAAGAAAAAGAGTAAAGGACCTTGTGGGCCAATTTTGGCAACCCAGTTCATGGCCCAGTACCACATGCCCAGCCACTCTCCCTTCCCCTTGCTCTCGTTTAGGCTGGTTCAGCATAGCTCGGGCCCAATTCGGCACCCAAGAGCAACCCAGCCTCTCCTCTCTCTTTTCTCCTCCTGTCTGTGCCTGCCCCAGTGCCCTCCGTAGCCCACCACAGGTGCCCCAATTCAACCATCTCCCATCTCCCTCACTACCTCTCTCCCATCCGCTTGGGCCTGCCCATTCTCCAGCCGCGGCCCAGGTGCAGCGAGGCCCAGCCGGACCACCATCTCTCCCTAGCTTTCTCTTTCTCTCAGTTGCTCACGTGGGCGCGTTCTCCTTAGGCCCAATTCAGCATTTCTAGCCTGCCTCACAAGCAAAAATCAGCAGCCAACGTCCTTCAAAATTACCTAGTCAAGGTTAATTAATTAAAATTAATTAATTAGCTAGAGACTAGCCTTTTTTTTTTTTACAAGTCAACAATGTAATTGCTGATAATTAAATCAGAATTAACTTTTCTAATTAATTTTTGACATCAAGGGGGGGAATTTTCACTATAAAAAGGGGTCATGGGTTGGACTCATTTTCCATCCGTACACACTCACACTCATACATTCATGCATTCCCTCTCTCATTCTCCCATCTTCTATCTTCTATTTTTTTTGGAGAGCTGAGAGAGTCTTTGTAAGACAAGATCATTTGGGTTGAGGGATTAAGAAGAAAATATGCTTTGTTAGCTATTTTTCACTTCTCTTCTCTTCTCATTTGTGAGTCAAATTTGAGAGTTTACACTAAGTTTCATAATTTTGTGTAATTAAGTATAAGGTTTGGACATAGGAAGTGAAATATACCAATTCTAATGGTGTTTTTCCTAACTATGACCGGCTAAACTACTCATTTCTAGGACTAGGATGGATCCCTGATAATAATATTCTTTTGCTAATTTCTTATGGGGTTATCTTTGTCTCTTTTGCATAATCTTGAGTTTATATTTGATCACCATCTACTTATACATTTTAATACTAATGTTTAATCATGTTGACGATGCGAGTTTAATTTGCTATCTCAAATGAATATTAGACCTTGTAGGCTAATATGATGATTATGCAATTTGGGCTTAAAATTATAATTGTTTAAATTGAATAATTTATACTAGAAATTAGATGAGTTATATCTAAAAAGAATAGTTCATGCTAAACCACTAGATAAATCATCTCACTTTATAATTATAATCATCTTTTTAATTTATGGCCTAATACTTGTGGCTTGGGTTGAACAAGAGACAAATTGAATCCCCATTTGAATTAGTGAATCAATATTGGCATCAAAGGTGAAATTCAAAGTCCTAGAATTTTCTGCTATTTGATTTCTTTCTACTTTACTACTCATTTGCTCTTCATTTTGTTCGTTAATTTATTTTGGTAATCCAACTCTGAAAATTAAGTTATTCTTTATAATCGGAAAGGCTAAGTCTAAAATCACTATTATTCCTCGTGGGATCGACACTCTAATACTCACTAGTCTACAATTAACCTTGTGCACTTGCAAGTAAAAAGGGTTTTAAAACTAGAATATAAAATCCACATCATTCACCAATTGTTGTGACTGTATTTGCACTGCTATTGCTCTCTATCCACCCCAAGATGATTATCTTTGTATATTTTTTTGGTGTTTTCAAAAGATTGTAATTTAGTCCCTATTGATGTGGAATCTAATGTGAGGAAGTTAAGATTGCTGATGTTGAAGTTGATAGTAGGCAAGCTAGGAAGACTACAACTCTTAAGACTAGCTAATATAAGCCGCTTGCAGGTGGTAAGCCTCCAAAACGCCAAAGAAAATTGACTTCAACTGTGTGAGAGCATTATGAGTTTCTTGAACCCAATGTGGATGGTAATTTATTTTGGAAATGAAAAATGGCCAAATGTATCCTGGGGACGGCAAGTATGGCACTTGGAATTTAAAAAGACATTTGGGAATATGTGAAAGAAGAAACACTAGAGATATAGGCCAACTTCTTTTAGAAAGCTGATCTGGTTGATTGGGTAGTAGGCATCCTGAATTTGATCCTGATGTGTTTCGTTAATTGCTTGTTTATGTGTTGTAAAGCATGATCTTCCATTTCAATTTTCTGAATATGATGGTGTTAAAGACATGTTTGCTTCCTTGAATCCGAATGTCAAATTGTTTTCAAGAAAGACGACAAAGAATGATATCCTTAAGTTATATACGAGGGAAAAGGAGAAAGCTACTCAAACTTTGTAATTTTTTTCGTGTAAAATTGCATTCACTTCTGATTGATGGTTATATTTCTCTCACTGCCTATTGCATTGTTAATAACTGGAGCCTACAAAAGAGAATTTTGAAATTTTCTTTTATGCCTCCACCTCATAGTGGGGCTGCCTTATTTGAAAAGATCTTGACGTTGTTTAAGGATCGGGTTGTTGATCGAAAAGTGATGTGGTTGACTTTAGATAATGCCACTTCAAATGATACATGTGTTGATATGTTGAAGAGTCAACTTAAGCTTCTTTGTGATGGCTCCTATTTCCATATTTGTTGTTATACGTATACACTCAATTTGATTGTTATGGAGGGGCAAAAGGATCTTGATGAGGCTATGGGTAAGGTGAGGGAATGTGTCAAGTATTATAAAGGGTATCAAGCAAGAAAGCAAAGGTTTTTTGATTCATATAAGGTTTGCGATATTGTTTATAGTAAAGGGTTGCGTGAAGATGTCCCAACTAGATGGAATTCAACTTATTTAATGCTTGAAAGTGCTCTTTACTATGAAAAACTGTTTAATACTTGGAGGTTGTTGATGAGAATTGTAAATATTGTCCAAGGTTTGATAAATGGACAAAGATTGAAAAAATTTATGATTTCTCGAACGTTTTTGATGAGGTTACTTGCAATTTCTCTGGTTCAAAGTATCCACTATCAATCTCTACTTTCCAAATGTTTTAAGGGTGAAATTAGAATTGAAACAACATATGGAAAGTAGGGATGCTTTCTTGAACAGCATGGAAATGAGGATGTTCACAAAATTTGGGAAGTATTAGTCAGAATTTGGTGTAATAATGGTCATTATAGCGATTTTAGACCCTCGTTATGAGTTACACTTTGCAGAGTGAGCATATAAGAAGGTGTGGGATGATAACTATATTGTTGAGTTGGGTTTGTTGAAGGATAGATTGTTGAAGGATAGATTGTTTGCAATGTTTGATGAATATACAAGGCAGTCCAATATTCCTTCATCCTCTAAATTTAGCACTAGCACTATCACTCCTCAAGCTACAAGTGGAGTGAAGAAAGGTTGTCATGAGTTCTTTAAGATATTATTTGTATTTTTTCTTTTAAATTTTTGTGCATTTTTTATGTTATACAAGCTAATGTTGTTCTGTCTTTAGGACTTTGATCATTGTTCTAGTAGGAAGCTTGATTCTGTTACAAAATCTGAGTTGGAATTATATTTAGAAGAACACAAACTGCCTAGTTTTGTTGAGGGGTTTGATGTGTTAGTATGGTAAAAAACCAACAAGTTTCAGTTTCCAGTGCTTTCCTAAATGGCCTAGGATGTGTTGACAATTCCATTGCCTACCATGGCATCTGGATCAACCTTCAGTGTTGGTAGAAGGGTGCTTGATGCATATCGAAGCTCTCTTAATCCGAAAACTGTGGAAGCCGTCATGTGCCTAAGGGATTAGGTATTAGGTCAAGGTGATGCTTTTATTTTTTAAACTTTCTGCTCTTGCTTTTTTATTCTCCACTTTATGCCCTTTCTTGTCCTCACATATTATTTAGTTTCTACTTCCCTTTTTTACTCTTAACTTTCTGCACTTTCCTATATTTTCCATTGATACCATTTTTGCTCTTTTTCTAATTTAGCTGCTTATTTATTTCAGTTCTCTTTTAATTAGCACTCATGTCGGTTGAAGAAATGAATATAGATGACTTGTGTGGAGATGTCATGAAGTTGAACCTCAATGGTGGTGATGACGGTAAAGTGACATCGAAGTTTTCTAGTGGAAGTGAAAAGGCCCTAAAATCTTGTGTAGACAATTGTTAGGCTCTATAAGTTTGGTACTTTGTTGTTATGCATAAGTGGTTGTTTGGTTTGGTTGCTTGGTATTTCGCTGTTATGGACAAGTGGTTGTTGGTTTTGTAATAATTTTAAACTTCTTTTAGTTCTTAAAAACCTGGTTGGTAATATTTGATGTTTGGACTTGGGAGTTTTATGTTTATGAACTTATCTTGTACATGTCTATAGGATCGTATTGGAATCTAAAATCATGCATGGATGATTTGTGGCTAGCCATAGTTAAATGGGTTAATAGGGTAAACAGGAAAACGGGTAACCCTATTCTGGCCTATTTACTTAAACGGGTAAACAGATTGGAATCAGGTCAACCTATTTAACTTTTAAACAAGTGCAGGTTGGGAATATCAATCGACTTAAACAAACAGGTTAGGTTTAGGTCGGGAGTATTCAACTCGTTTAGGTTTAACTTGAACACGAACTTAACCTGACCTAACCTGTTTGCCAACTCTAACGATGTGTACATGTTAGCCTCATTACAAATGTTGATACAGTTGGTTGACACTATAGTTAACAGTTTCAATCCTCGACAATGGCGCCAAAAACATAATCAACTCCTGCAAGTGCACTGGCAGTCGTAGTATAGCTAAAAGATATTGTTCCTCAGGGACTAATTGTAACTTACTGGGTCTTACCTATCAGAATGTGCTAAGTAGAATTCTGATTCAAGTAGATTCAATTTAACAATAGTAAATAAACTTTTCTAAATCAATAAGGGAAAAACATCTAGGAATTCTCGCAGTTGTGAATGAAAATTGGATCAAAAATAATGAACGTGTGCTTTCTTCTTAATTGGTTAAATTCGAGGAATTGTAATCTTTCCAGAAACTCAGTCTATTCTTTCAAAATCAATTAAATTTGCCTAAACTAAGCAAAAGTCGTTCTTTCAAATTACTTTTTCTTAATTCAAGTTACATATCTTCGATTACTTACTAGCCCTTTTAACATACAAATCTCTCTTTTAAGATGAAGTTACGTTAAGTCTAATTAAGTAGTCCAACAACCAAATGTCACCTTTCAATTTTCTACTCGATTGTTTCAAGACTGCAAGCAAATTTTCGCAAAAAATAAACTCACAACAATCCAAACACTTGACAAAATAAAATCAAACCAATCATGAAAATAAGCACAATTGCACAGATTAAAACATGATCTAAAAACACTTCCACAAACTACTAAATCCCTGGACTAAAGAAAACTACTCAGACATAATAAAAGATTAACAAACTAACCAACAATTAGCCAAATATGAGCGAAATGGGAATTGACTGAGATGGCCTTTACCAAGGGCTTCAAAACCGCCTTAAGAACAAAGTCTCACACGCAGGACTCACACCAATATAATAACCAAACTAAAAACTGTAAAATTTAAGAAAGAAGCTAAAGCACTAATCTATGCTATTATATGCTTTTGCTTTGCTTGGAATGATTGAGAATGCTATAAAACATCCCAATTATAGAGAGGCTCGGTCGATCTCAGCCGCATAGTCGAGAGAAAAGAAGAGGCAACAGTGACAGGCCCACTACGGACCGTGGCAAACACCCTGGGCCGATTGTGGCCTGTGCTGGAATTGTGCTTTTGCTCATTCTTTGCTCTACGATCATGGTATAACATGAATAACTATGGGGGAGGTCAAAATATAGCTATTGAAGGGCAAATGCTGGGTAAAAAGGCTAAAAATCTTGCAAAACACATCAAACAACTATACCCAAGCATAAATCGAGAACATGGGAGTAAACAATAACAATAAGTGCATAATCCTCTTAAAAACGACACAAAATAGCCCTAAAATGATGTATATATTAAGCACTTTCACCTACAACTAACATAAATGTGCCAAGTCTCATCCTTCTCAGATACCAAAAGGATGGGAACCGAACATGGACTCAAGCTTTACCTAATGTGCACGTAGTCAAGCAACTCTTGAACTTGTCGTTGAAACTCTTGTGACTCATTAGGATTGCACCTATAGGCTAGCTTGTTTGGCAAAGAAGTGCCTGATAGGAGATCAATTTAGTGCTCAATTCCTCTTAAAGGAATGATCCCCAAGGGTAAATAATTAGGGAATACATCCTCAAACTCTTTCAAGAGTGATTGAGCTAAAGGATGCATGAGTTTCACTCCCTTTCTTATATTTGATTCTACCAAAAGTAAGGTAAATAAAGGCTTGCTCTTACTAATGGGTATCTCCACCCGTGCTTCACTCATAAATAGGATTTTCTCACTTCCTTTCCCTAGCTTGGATTAGAGGAGTTTAGGTGGAGGTAGTGGTGTCAAAGTGAGACTACGACCCATGTACTTTAATGTATAAGTATTGGCATATCCATCATGAATCACGTGATCGCCAAAAAATATGGTCTACCAAGGAACAAATGACATGCATCCATGGGAAGAACATCACATAGTACTTCACCACAGTATAAATTAACAAAAAATTCAATAAGTGCTCGCTTAGAAACGGTTACCTCGCTTCCTTGTTTGAGCCATTAGAGAGAATAAGGGATAGCATGCACTGTGGTGGGTAATTGAATTTTATCAATGAGTATTATGAAAGCTACATTGGTGCAACTTCCTTCATCAATGATGAGCTCACACACCTTGCCTCCGATAGTGCATCGAGTATGGAAAATTTGCTTCCTTTGGTTTGGCTCACAAGGGGCCTCTTGGATATGGAGTGCTCTCCGAATCACCGAGTTCTCCTATATCCGGAGTGATCAAAGCCTGATCCTCATCCTGTACTTCCTCTTTACCAGTAGCTTCTTCAATAGCTTGAATTTCTTCTACTTCTCGAATGGTGTGAGTCTTTTGGTTAGGACAATCCATTAGGAAGTGTCTATAACCATGGCATTTAAAACACTTTTTACCCTCCAATTGTTTGGTGGTTCACTAGTAATCCCTTTCCCCTTGTCAAGAGTTTTGATGGGTGTAGGGGTAGTGATAGCTTTGTTGGGGGTGGAGTAACCCTTGGGGGTACTCGAAGGACGAATAGAGGAAGTGATTTAAAAAGGTTTTCGACCCTTAAGCTGCTTCTCAACCTTGATAGCTAGATGGCACACATCATCAAAGGATAAGTAAGGTTATAGATCCACCTTGTTATCAATGATAGGAGATAATCCTTTAATGAACCTAGCAATCTTGAGTTTGGGTTCTTCATCCAAGCCAACCCGCATTTGGAGTGGTTCAAACTCTCTAATGTACTCTTCTGCCATTAGATTCTCTTGGTTGGGCGAGGTGATCATGAGGTAGAGTTCTTCTTTGTAAGAAGGAGGTAGAAATCTCTTGTCCATATGCTTGTTGAACTTGGTCCAAGTCTTACTTTTGGATTTGGCTTCTCTAGCCCTGCTCTTCTTTAAATGTTTATAACATAATGAAGCATACCCTTTCATCTTAAGAATGGCTAAATTAAAGGCCTTCTCATCATTTTAATCTTTGAGTTTAAAGATACTTTCAAGGGCTTGAAACCAATTAAGATAGTTCTCCGAGTTAAGATTATCATCAAATTTTGGAGCCTCAACTTAGAGATCCCGAAGATCATCCTTTCGATGCCTTTGTCTTCTTGGTCTTCCATCCTCATCATCAAAGTCTTCATGGGGGAAGAGTATTTGATATCAATAGAGCGAGCATTATAGCCTCATCGGTAAGGGTTTCGTGGAGTGGATTTCCTTACTTGTGCAACCTCTTGAGTGAGCTTCCTCATTTGCTCTTAAAGCTTTATAAGGGTCCTACCTATCTCATGGGCTTACTCAAGCAGAATGTTCAAGAAGTAAGCAGGATTGCCCTCAGTGGTCATGGCTGATAGAAACATGAATGGAGGGAAAAAAAAAAGAAGGGGAAAACAGGGGAGGCATGGGCATGCTGAAGGAGTACGGGCTGGAAAATAGCAAAAAGGGAGGGGACACAATCATGCTCAGTGGCACAGGGGGCCTTGCCAGATCTTCAGAATAGGATTTAAGTGCACAGGAAAAGCGGCACGATCGTGCCAGGTAGGACGGGGTGGCCGTGCCAAATCTCTAGACCAAATTTTCAAAGTACAGGATTTTGATATGTATGTGCCAAGTGGCACGGGATTACAGCGCCAAATTTCTGGTTCGTGTTTTTGGCCTTTTTTAGGGATGTATTTCGATTGGGGTTTGTGCTTAGGTTAATTAGGGTTCTTTATGCACTAGATAAGAGATTTGAAGAGGAAGAACTAATGGAAAAATAGTATAGAAAGGGGGAAACTTTAAGTAATTTCAACGGAAGGATGGTTGAAATGGATGCTTACCAAGTGATAGGATCATTATGCTTTGATACCAAATGATGCATGGTGGCTTCTTTTTCACCAAATAAAGGTATGAAATGCTTGTAGGTGAGCCTAATGGAGGTTGAAGATCAAAGAAGAACCAAGAGAGAAAGAGAGAGAGAGTTCGCAAATATAGAAGGCACCTAATAGCAAAGATTCAACACTTGAAATAGGTAGCAAGAAGATAATTCAACCCACCCTCTAATCCTCTAACGCCTTAGCACCAAGGATTAGATTGAAGGAAAGATTCAAATCACCACCCTCCTAAGAGAGATAAAGAATTAGAGATTTTGGGGAAAACCAAGTTTCAAGCTCTCATATCAATCATCAAGTCTGATTTTTTCATGGAGGTAATTAGGTCCATAAATACGCCATGAGAGAGAGAATTAGCTATACATTAGTGGGGTAAGTGGTCCAATAGAATTCTTAGAAAATATCATAGGAAAATAAATCAAGATGCTTGAGATAATTATAATCACTATGAGCTGTATTTTCTGGGATTCATCCTCCATCTTCTAAAGAACCATAAGTAGGCTCTACTCCTCTAAATGAGGTGCCACCACTTATCAACTCTTCCATGTGTGTGAAGAATCATTCTATGCTAATTAATTTCCATAATTTACAGCCTTAACCTCCTCAATTAAGCCCATATTTAGAACTATATATTTTCCAGTCTTGCACCAACCCTTGCTTGGTGTTTCACCCATAACTTCCTCAATACTTGGAGTTAGGTTGTGATTCAAGACTTACTAGAAAATAGACATTTGAGGATTTCCATCCGTGTATAATTTATAGACATTGGAGCTCGTTTACCTGGTTAAATTTTATCTAGAAATGAAGCAAAGTGTTTCGCCTAGAAACTAAAAATAAGTTAATAAGGTGGTTTTGGAAGGCTTAACTGTTTAACTCCTTATTTAAGCTCCTATTGGCCCAACTACCTTTCCTAACCCTACTTGGACCTTTGTAAGGGCCCCATGTCAATATTGGGCCAACTTGGTTTGTTACCCTCACTAGTGAGAGTAGGCCCAATGAGGGTAGGCCCAAGCTTGGGAGTTGCTCCGCATCACCTTTGGCAACACGCTAAGATAATGAACATTGAATCAAGTCTGAAGCCACTGATTGGAGTCTTTAGAGTATAAATATAAGGCTATAGCATTATGGTGGTCTCACACAAATATTAATAGAGATCTCGCTTATATTAACCCGATTGGTTGTCTCTTGCACACATGGCATGAAACATGTGCTACAGCAGTCTCTCCTTTCCTATGAAGCAAATGTCTTTTGTTCTTTAACCAAAATGCTGTAGTGATGATATTTAAACACCATATTATTCGAATTAGCTCTCAAATCTACTCATTAACTTAAACTCACATCTAGCCTCTTCATGATAGACTAGGTAAAATTCATTTTTACGCATATGTTATATTGACCTTTCGTCATTATCAAGGTGACATTCATGATTTCAAGTAGATAGGCTCTAATAATTATCCTTATGATAATTATACTTAAAATCTTATCTCATCTCCCATTGATGCTCAAATCAATGAAGGCAGTTACCTATGTGAGAGGGCTAACCTCAAGTCTACCTAATATGCTTTTCACATTCAAGAATGCATAACAAGTATCCATGAATAAGAATGTATATTCAAACATTCTAATAATAAGAGTATGCAAAACAACTAATGTGAATTTTGCAATATTAAACAATCACTTGTCAATGTCAGGGAGAACAATTAATAAACAGCATATTAGGGAATAGTTGTTATCTATGAAGATTTTTAAGCCTTTATATACTTAACAAGCATATTCCCTTACCATGGCTAGCTCACTGGCTCGATAACCATTTCCTTCATAAAAGAGTACTTTGCGTTCACTCTCTTTGTGTGCCACCATGTCACCTACAAAAATTGAACCTTATGTCTAATCCATTTGGTCTCATGATATACTCAAGGTTCTTGGCACGTGTGATCATATGTAGTCCCAGTAGACCACTACTGGATAGTATGATGTGGTCCACCAACCAAATAATCCAAGATTTTCTACAACGAAACAAACTCTTACGCTTTTAAGGATAGAATCACAAACTCTTCTTATAACAAGGCAACATATGATTGGTCCTTACCATATTAGCACCTTTGCTAAGTTCAAAGACATATTTGAGGTTCATTTCTAAGTTAAACCTTCCACACTCAAGGCTAATACATTCTGTTGATGCAAGTTGTTGCATATACCAAAAGCATATAATTAGAAGCTCCATTTAGGTACCTCATGAGTTAGCTATCTCCCACTGTGCTAGTCTCATATCCAGTTGATATCTATTTAAAGATACCAATTCTATTGTGGACCATTATGCATTAGAATTCTAGTCACACCTAACATAAGTTATGCTTATTAGTTATTTTGCAATAGAGTGTGGGCACATTTTACTATGAGGACTCACCTTTGTTGATGTGAGTACTAATAGGAGTATAGTTATACGTTTTAGATTATTTAAAGACCTTTTGATGTCATTCTCTTTAGGCAAAAGAATAACCTCTTTGAATACTGTCTCAAAAACTTTACTTCAAGAGTGTATACTACTTTACCTATATTACTCATCTCAAAGTTAGATGATGACAAGGCTTTTTCCCTTACTTAGTAACTCTACATCATTTCCAGCTATTAGCAAGTTATCCACATATAATGACTTAGCTATGAAGTTGCTTTTGGACATTTTGGTATCAGTCACAATGTGGCCACTAGAGATAGCCTCACTGTGAAAAACAAGCATACCAACCTTTTAGAGAATTTTTAAGGTCACAATAGACCTCACATGTCCATAAACCTCATGTTTGTGATCCTTTTCAATGGAACTTTAGCTAGATACCTTTGAGATTGTTTTTTCACACCCATATAATGTGAGTTTAGGTCCAAACTATCGATAACAACTAGAGAAAGGTGAAATTAGGATAAAGTACACAATAAGAGGGGAAAACTCTTTGTAGTTGATCCTATCCTATTGTGTGTACCCTTTTGCAATAAGCTGAGCCTAATGCCAACTGTGCCATTAGTGTTTTAGTTTAAGAATCGATATGTTCTCAAATAACTTTGTGTCGTGAAAGCTTAGCCAACTGTCCACCTTCATTTACTCTATTTTATTTCCATTGCCTTGGTCTACTTGTCGTTAGAAGGGTCAGAAAGGGCATCTTTGCTCATTTCCATTGCATAGGAATGTTATGAAAGTTTCATGTACCTCATTTGCCCAAATGGCATAGCGGAATGCTTTCTGACAACCATGTCTTAGCAAAGCTTCATATAATCTCAAATCTTTCGTCTTTGGATTGATTTTACTCATACTCAAACCAAGACTAATCATCTTGCTCCCAGTTGGAATAAGAATAAAATTTACTCCCCCTTGGAATAAGAATAGGATCACTTTCATTTACTCTAGATGATGAAGGTGGATTTGATGATGAACTTATTCATCATCAATTACCCACTCAAATGCTCCCACTCCCACTGCTTCACGGCCCAGTGAGTTAAAAAACTTTTAAGGTTAGAGTATCCTATAAAAACATTCTTCCTTCCCCCTTTGGCACTTCTATGGAAGGGATTTAATTCATGGGAGATATACTCTTGTGGTCTAGAGTCTCTCGAACTGGACTTCATTCCATGACTCATATAGAGTAGTAGCAACTTACGTTACAAGCAAAAGGTCAAGATCATAGATTGCAACAGAAGGAGATCTCCTTAACAGGAGATTTATAAATTTTGTGTAATTAATTATCCTACTATATCAAAGGGTATTCTATTTTCTTTCTCCACAATGACATTTTATTGTAGACTCTTCGGGATAGTTACCTAATTAACTGTTCCATTTTCATCATAATATCCACTAAAATAATGCCAACAAATATTTCGTAATGATTTAGTCTTTAAGGCCTTAACCTCCTAGGTTTATTCGATCTTCAACCAAGCTCACATCTTTTCTAATGAAACTTATCTCTTTAAAGCCATCTAAGGTCAAATAAATAAGACCAAATCAAGTGAAATATGATGAAACATAGAAGATGTACATCTTATTATCACATTTATTGGACTATAAATATTCAAATGAATTAACTGCAATAGAAATAACGCTCTTGGTAACTTTTCTAAAATTAAATGGTTTTCATGTTGTTTTTCTTGCTAGACTATGTTCACGAGTGGGCTACTCCACTTATGTTTGCTAACAAATTTAATTTTAAAAACTTTTTCATATATGTGCTTTTTGACCCATATGGCCTAGTCTAGCATGATAAATAAACATTTCACATCAGCATAATTATGTGATAATGGAAGAACGAATATTTAGATTAGTGGAACGTATCTAATCCATTACAAGCAAATCATTTCTAATAAAGCAAAACCAAAACTACAGGTGATCTTAAAAGAAAACTAACTAGATTTTAATGCCATGAACATAGTAGTCAAATAAAACCAATGTAGCAACATAACTCTAATGAATCTTAGGCACAAGTAGGTTTTTACATCGGATGGGGCATCAGCCACAATGGAAGACTAGCTCACATGTCTTAAAAACCATCTTGTTGTTGTCTCCACATGTGTCCCTATTGAACTATGTAAGAACCCGTTGGAGGCCCTTTAAAGCTTTGTGGTCCCTAACTCTTTGGTTCTGATTCCTGAACCCACAATCCACCTAGGATTAGTTTTAAAGAAAAGAATACAATCATCAACACAAAAGTTGGAGATATTGCTAAGTACCTTCTTGGGGTCGATGCAATAACGAGTGTGGTGACCCATATGGTCACAGTTGAGGCGCTTAGCTTGCATTCAATTCTTCTTTCTTGCACATTTTTCTTTGCCTCATTGGTCATACTTAATTCCCTCATTTGATTAAGCCTTGCCCATCCAGTTCCCTTGGTCCTTTATTTTAGAACCATTCCTTGAAATAGAGGTTGACATGTGCACTTCTGCACTTTCAGTGGCCTCTTGCCACTCCTCTTCTCGCTCAAGTCGTTGCCTAACATCCTTGAAAGTAACTATATCCTTAGTTTGAGATAGGACCATCTTAATATGACCTCATTCATTAGGCAAGGAACGGATCACTGCATGAACTTGTTGCTCATCAGTCAATTCTTAGCCCATTTCAGCTAATTCAGCTATCATGTTTGATATGTGCCTCAAGTGCTACCTAATGGAGATATATGAGCTCTTTTCATAATTACTAAACCTAACAATAAGAGACCTAAGTTTAGCAATCACGGCGGCTGACATGATGCTCATAAAATACAAAAGTTTTACAACCAGTACAAAAGCACACCTAAGTCTAACATTTTAGCATACACATAACCATGTAACTTGGCAATAACTAACAGAGTTAATATACACAAACAATAGATCCCATAGTCAAAAGTTCACAAATAGTTCCTAATCATAGTCATAGGAATAAATATTTTTATGCAATTACTTTATCATTTCATTCCAAGTTACCAAAACACTTACATATTGAAATACTCTGAAAGAAATTCTCAAATTCCTAATCAAAGAAGATATGCCAACCTTAAGAATATTTTAATAAAATTTAACATATATTCATAAATATATGAAAATCAACTTAATTATGTTAGGCATTGACCACTATCGCAAGCGCATGGGTAGTCGTGGTATAGATAAAAAGATCACTCCTCCAGGACCAATATAATCTATCGAGCTTTGTCTATCAAAATATCCTAAGTAAAATTCTATTTTAAGGGGTTTTGATTTTACAATTTCTAATTTACTAATTTTAAATCAATGAAGGAAAAATGCCTAGGAATTCATCTAGTTACGAAAGTTGATTGGATCAAAATGATAAGCATGTACTTTTCTCTAATCGGTTAATCTCGAAGAAATCTCTCCAAAAATTTAGTCTACTCTTTTGAAATCAACCAAATTTGCTTAAACTAAGCAAAAGTCACTCTTTTAAACTAATTTGTCCTAATCTAAGTTGAATATCTTTAATTACACCCTAGCCCTTCTAGCATGCAAATCTCTCTTTCGAGACAACATTATGCCAAGTTTTTTTTCTAGCAGTCTAACAATCAAATGTCACCTTCAGTTTTTCACTCAATAGTTTCAAGTGTGCAAGCAAACTTTCGCCAAAAATCTACTCACAACATAATAATCACTTGATAGAACGAAATCAGACCAATCATGAAATAAGCACGGTTCTACAGATTAAAATATGATCCAACTACACTTTCATAAACTACTAAATCCCTAGACCAAATAAACTATTTACACATGATTAAAGATTAAACAACTAACCAATGTTTTGGCAAAATCCGAGAGGAAGAGCTTGACTGAGATAGCCTTTCAACCAAGGGCTTCAAACCGCCTCAAAATCAAACACGCACACTAAAGATTTCTCATGAAAACAATAATCAAACTAGGAATCTTAACTAAAAAGAACAAAATTTGAGAAAGAAAATGGACTTATGCTTTATTGCTCTCTCTCCATTGCTACTGAATGACGCCTTTTATGGAACAGTTTGGATCATTTTAGCCACATAGCCGAAGGAAGACAAAGATGCAACAATTTCACACCTCACCACGACCCCTGGTAGGTACCACGGTTCGACCATGGTCTTTGCTCGAGCTGATTTTCTACTCCTTTCTTGCTCCACGGGCGTAGCATCACATGGATGTCCGTAGGGGAGGTCAAAATACATCCATAAGGGTCAAATGCTGGGTAAAAAGGCCTAAAATCCTACAAAACACATCAAATAACCATATCCATGCATAAATCGAGAATAGACTATAGATTGTGACTTAAAAGACATAACTCTCCTAAAAATGTGGCACAATAGCCCTCAAATGATGTACACATTAAGCACATATCAAATTCCCCCCTGCTTAAACTGTTGCTTATCCTGAAGTAATGCTAAAACTAAAAATGTACACAACCTCCTCATGATAGATATAGGTAACATTCCACCAGCAAAACTGATATAAAGGCAGCCCAAAATGATGTAAAAATCATTAGCAAACATATTAGGGAATGAAATTTTCAAAAGGCACTTGATAGACCACAATGTCTGACTTGAATCAATCCTCCCAAATCGTCAAATACAGTCATACAACATATGAAATAAGTGAGACTAGTAGGGTTGGTAGAACCTCTATAATTATGTGGCACTCATCACTCATGTGTTTGAAGATGTATACATATATAAAGGTTTCCTCCATTCTCATTGCTTAGACTAAATATACTATAAGCTTAACAAGACTCTCAAATTCACTATCAGTAAAATGCAAACATACTAGACAATCATGAGGACATTCATAAGGTTATAATGAGGCTATAGGTAAAGGCAAAAGGGGAATAAATATTTTGGAAATGAGAAGCTAGAAGCCATAAACTAAGAGCTAAATGATTCCAAGGCATCATATGACATCCCTCTTAGACCATTATAATTTATCAACAAAATACATCCCCAACTAAAGAGAGAAAAAGGTGAAAATCACAAGAATTTACAATTCCAACAAGGCAAACACTTTTTTCCTCTTTTTTTTGCTTTTCTCTTTTTTTTTTCATTTTGTGTTGGTTTTTTTTTTGTTTTTTTTTTTCAAATGAGTTAGCCAAGGGAAATTCATAACAAACTTTAGATTCTAACTCTTCTCTAAACTTGGTACAATTAGACAAGAAATTTATCAAGATCTCACATCCCTTCACAAGACAACCAAAGCCCACTAAAAGAGAACAAGCCATCTTACTAGTGCCCTATCAAACTTGATGCAAAAGAATGAAACGCCCCTCTTGTTTTGGCTTAAGGGTAAATAATCATTTGGCCATAAGCTATAATAAGAGGTTCAAATCAAGAAAAATGGATGTAAGCTCAAAGGATCTAGCAAGGGATATAATATACAACAAAGGTAGGTATTTGGCTGTTGGATTTAACAAATTAAAGAAAAATGCCTCAATCATATTGCCTAAGTGCATATGTGAAATGTGATCTTCAATGAGAATCAAAGCAAGTTCTAGAGAAATGATGTCAAGAAGGAGCCACACATGAAAGAAATATGAGATTAAATTGATAAATAATCTGCGAAAGCTCAAAGTCTTACAGGACGTCTAGCAAGGTCATAACTAGCTCATTAGTAAAGGCATGCCAAATTTCATGTAAAGACTCATGCGGTAATCAACTCGCACTCAATATGTGGTCAAAACCTGGATCTTGTTTTTGCAAACTCATTCTCAAACATTTTATGCATAATTTGGGTGAATCAAAGGATCAAACTAAACCAAAGAAGTTTACCAAATCTAAAAAAATCATCATCGGAGGATTTTTTTTCAATGTTTTTTCAAAATTTTTTTTCTACTAATGCATGCTCCTAATAACAATGCAAACGAAAATGCAAAGGGACTAATAGAAAAAACTAAAATGCAACCTAGAATGAAAAGAACACTAAATGCGCCCACTAAAATACTACTAAACAAAACTAAAACCTAAAACAAAAACTCCAAAAACTATCACAAACAACATATACAAAGTACAAGCACACCGAACCAAATCAGGCATCAGACGTCAAAGCTAATGACTAACTTCCCCATGCTTGAATCACACATTGCCCTCAATGTGGGAAAACAATAGAAAAAGGGAAAGGGAGTGGCACAAAGCAATCAGAAAAAAGATGGTGGAGGAGGATGTGGTGGTTGAGAGGAAGAGGTCCTACTTAACTAGAATGAGGGGCTCGCTGATGGGGTGCGGGTTGAACAACCTCATCATCACCAGGTACCAAATAAAGGTTATCTCAGTGAAGTAAGGTGGTTTGATTAACATTGGAAAGCAGCAAAAGCCGGTCCCCAAGGCAAATCCAACATAAATGCCCAGCCTCAAGTTTATAAAAGTTCATAATTTCAAAAACAGCTTGATCAAGTCGCTCAGACCTGAAAAATCTATCCTCAGGGTTGGGCTCAATATCTAAAAATCTAGCAATAGTAGTCGCAATGCCACCTATAACTATCCTACCTTTAGTGCTAATAGTAGTACTATACAATTGCATGCCCAAAAATGAACCGGGGTCAAGCTAGACACCATCAAGCATACCGGACAAAAGGCACAACTTAGATAATTTGGGGACATTCAGACTATTATCCTAAGCAAAAAAACAACAAGCCAAGATATGCTGAGCTACTCTAATGCAAATATAAGTGCACTTTGATGAACTAGGGTTGTACCTAACACTTGCCGCAAGCTCACCCCAAAATGCATTCATTGAATTCACGGAAGACTTGGTGGTTTGGTAAATCTATGCTAGGTGGAAAACCAAATATACCATTGAAGGTACCTAAGTTCAACTCGTAACATTGTCCCTACAAATAAAATGATATGTACCTGGCTTGACATTAGGGCCCTCTAGTGACCTTGACGTGGAGTGTACTCAGGAACTCTAAGGTTAGGTCCCAGTGTGTATGTTCTTTTATTTCTAAAAAGTGTCCCATACCACCTAGTGCAAATAACCAGTGAATATCATCTAACATTCCCAATCAGGCCAACAATTCCTCATCATAATATCTAGTTGCCACAACCATGCATTCATTCAAACCATTATATCTGGCAACATGATTAGGATTCGTTAAACCAAGGGAGTGAGAAATGTCACCTTGAGCTCGCACATTGGTGGAGGTTCGAGATGTCCTTTCAGGTCGGATTGGTGCTTGACTTGAAGATCCAACATCCTTGATACTCCTTTGTTTCTTGGTAGGTATCAATGTTACAAAATGAAACATAAACCAAAAATAAAACCTAAATAAGAAAATTTAAGGAAGAAAGTAAGTAAAAAGAAGAAGAATAAGAGAGAGAAAAAGATTGGTATGGTGAATGAGTGAAGTGAGATGAGTTTGGAGAAGAAGAAGAAGAAAGAGATCAAATTTATGTGGAAAGAGGAAAGATTAAGTGCAAAGGGACGATTTTGGGTGAAAATAGGTGAAAATTGAGAAGAAATGAGGTAAGAATAAAGGTCGTAATTATGGAGGCTTAGAGAGAGAGAATGGAGGTAGATAGAGAGTAGTTAAGGGAATGAAGTATGAGGGAAAATAAGGGGGCACTGCGGTCAAAAACCTAGACTGCGGGCTGTAGTCAGTCACCAAGGATGGTGGAGCTCACAACGGTCTAACCGTGTGTCTGTTGACTCCTTTTTTTTCAATTATTTTGGGTTGGCACCCCACTGCCGCAATGTTGAGTATCCTGGCTGTGGTGCTAAACATTTTATTCTATATTTTTTTTTCTCTTTTTCTTTCTTCTTTTTTGTTTTTCGTTTTTTCACAAACTACAAAAGAAAATGGTAAAAATAAAAAACCACAAAGTAAAACTTCTTCAGTTGAAGGTGCTATTGCAAAAGCTTGGGTTGAAGGTCCTTTGTCTTCATAACTTAACGCCATAATGCATTATCAATGTACAAAATAAAGCGCACTCGTAGCCCATCAAATGGGCTACTATCAACTTGTTCAACCCCCAAAATCTGCATCCAATCCTTTCATAGGGGGCAAAGAGAGAACAACCTAGGCAAACCTACAATAGTCGCTCATAGAAGACTCACTAGAAACATGGGTTTCAACCTTAGGCATGTTAGGCAGAATAGGAGCAGCAAACTCCACCTTAGTATACCTTTGGTCGGGGTCCTCATGAGAAATCTAGTCAGCGTTAGGAGGATGTTCACAATTCAAGACATCCGCCATGTCAATCTCAGGAGAAGGGGGAAAATCATCTAATAAAGAATAATTAGGAGAAACCACTTTCTCCTTCATACAACAAAACACAATGGAGCATCCTTTCATCGTAAAAGTTATACGTCCCTTTCTACATCAATGTGGCAACAAGTTGTAGCCAAAATGGGCCGACCTAGGATAGTTTGGGTGCCATCAGTCTTAGGCATATCAACTATGACAAAGTCCTCTAGCACCCAAATATCTCCCATATTGACTGGCGCATTATCTAATTTACCTATGGTTTGTGTCTCAGAACCGTCTGCTAACTGTAGCGAAAAGGGTACAGCTTGTAATGGTTCTAGATAAAGCTTATCAAACAAAGAATATGACATTATACTAACGTTTGCATCTAGATCACATAAAGCTCTCTCAATTTCCACCTTTTCCACAATGTAGGGGATATAAAAACTACCTGGGTTAGGGAGATTAGGTGAAAAAATTATGGGGATCTCTATAGTGTCATTCTCTATCAATGTGCCAGTCTTGCCACCATCATTCCTCTCCTTACTTCCAGCCATGATTATTTACCTACCCTCTTCCATTGGTATATCCTCAGGGTCAGTAAAGTCCTCTAGTTCTTCCTTCAAGGTTACACACTTGCAATGCTTTCGAGGGTTAGGTTTGAGCTTGCTAGGAAGTCTATCTAGGGGTATAGATGAAAAGTTAGCTTTTTGGGCAATCTGGGCTTCCAATATCCTATTATGAGTGGCAAGCACATCAGTCTTTGAGGCTAATTGCTTAATATACTCATCTTGTTTTTGTTGTGCCGTAAGCATACTTTCTATCATTGATTTTAAATTGGACTTTTGGGTTACTTAAGAAGGGAAAGGAGGTCTTTGAAAATTGGGAGGTGGCCTACCATTCATTAAGGGCATATTTGAAGGGTTTGGATCAGACCTATATGAGAAATTCGAACTATTCTTCCAACCTAGATTATAGGTAATAGAGTAAAGGTCATTGCTTAGTCTCAGGTTGAAGTTTTAAACATAATTAACTTCACCATGGTCTTGGAAAAAAGGGCTCTCAACTTGACAATTCAAGGTCACATGCTCAATAGAACCATAAATCTCATATGGGGAAGGGGCATTAGAATTCACAGCATTAACATTCATTCGGTCCAATCTTTGAGTCATGACATTCACTTTAGCAGAAAGCAAAGCAAGTGCATCAACTTCAAGTTTACCTCCACCCCATTTGGGTTGGCGTCGTTCAATGGATAATTGAAAATTGTTAAGTGCCTCAATTAAGTTATGGGCTTCATCTTTAGTTTTGTTCATCAAGGTTCCTCCCACCGTCGCATCAATAGTGGATCTTACAGATTGGGTCACATCATTATAAAAAGCTTGGATAATCATCCAACGTTAAAGACCATGATGGGGGCATAAGCGTAGCAAATATTTGAATTGCTTCCAAGCTTCGTAGAGTATCTCTTCATCTTTTTGCGTGAAGTTAGTGATTTGATTCCTTAAGCTGGCCGTTTTGCTCGGAGGGAAAAACTTGGATAGGAAGGCTCTTGTTAACTCATCCCAAGTGGTAATACATCCCGATGGCAAAGAGTGTAAGCAAGCCCTTACTTTACCTCTCAATGAAAAAGGAAATAAGCACAATCGGATGGCATCAATAGAGACTCTATTAAGCTTCAATGTGTCGCATACCTCTAAAAGGACTGAGAAGTGTAGATTTAGGTCGTCCAAATGAGTTCCTCCAAACTGGGATTGTTGCACTATGGAGATGAGTGACGATTTGAGCTGAAATTGTTGGCATCAATAGGAGGGCAAGCAATGCTTAAGGCGATCCGTTGGACTCTAGGGGTCATGAAATCTCGAAGTGTCCTTCTTTCGTTACCTCCTCCTCCCACCATGTTTGTTGGATTCCTTCTTACATCGCGTCTTTGTTCTTTCATCCTTTGCTTCTTCCTCCTTAAGCGAAAAGTCCTTTCAATCTTGCGATCAATTTCGAGCACGATTGGACTTCGCATAAATGGGAAAAATTCCTGCAAACACTATCATCAACACTATTAGCACAATCAAACAAGAAAATCAAAAGAAAATAAAAGTAAAAGGCAATAAAATACTTATTCACTTTCGTAAGATTAACTCAATAGTTAACAGATTGAGTCCCCGGCAATGGCACCAAAAACTTGACCACTGCCGCAAGTGCACGGGTAGTCATAGTGCAGATAAAAAGATCTCTCCTGACCAATGTAATCTATCGAGCTTTGTCTATTACAATGTGCTTTGTAAAATTCTAATTCAAGGGCCTTCGATTTAATAACTCCTAATTCCCTAATTTTAATTCAATTAAGGAAAAATGCCTAGAAATTCATGTAGTTACAAAACTTGATTGGATCAAAATGATAACTATGTGCTTTTCTCTAATCAATTAATCTCGAGGAATTGTAATCTCTCCAAAAATTTAATCTATTCTTTCGAAATCAACCAAATTTGCCTAAACTAAGCAAAAGTCATTCTTTCAAACTACACATCCAAGTGTGGGTTCTGCTTTTACGGGACCTGGGGATATAAGAGTATTTGACAGATGTGGAATTTGAACCCATGCCCTTTCGGACCAGAGCCTAAATCTGGCACCCTAGACCACTCGGCCAAACTATCGATGTTCTTTCAAACTAACTTGTTTTAATCCAAGTTGAGTATCTTCGATTACACTCTAGTCCTCGTAACATGTAAATCTCTCTTTCGAGACGACGTCATGTCTTTCAGTTTCCACTCAATTGTTTCAAGTGTGTAAGCAAACTTTGGCCAAAAATCCATGTACAGTATGATGATCACTTGATAAAGTGAAACCAAATCAGTCATAAAGCAAGCACAATTCTATAGATTAAAACATAATCCAAGTACACTTTAATATACTACTAAATCCCTAGACAAAACAAACTATTTACATATGATTAAAGATTAAACAACTAACCAATATTTTGGTGAAATCTGAGAGGAAGAGCTTGACTGAGATAGCCTGTCCACCAAGGGCTTCAAACCGACTCAAAATAAAAAACACACTCAAGATTTCTCACTAAAACAATAATCAAACTAAGAATCTGAACTAAAAAGAACAAAATTTGAGAAAGAAAATGGACTTATGGTTTATAGCTCCTTCTTCATTGCTGCTGAACGATGCCTTTTTATAGAAAAGTTTGGATCATTTCAGCCACATAGTCGAAGGAAGACGAAGAGGCAGTAGTTTCACACCTCACCACAGTCCATGGCAGGTACCACGGTCCGACCATTGTCTTGGCTGGAACCGGTTTTCTACTATTTTCTTGATCCATGGGCGTAGTATCACATGGGTGTCCATGGGGGAGGTTGAAATACATCCAATAAGGGTCAAATTCTGGGTTAAAAGGCCTAAAATCTTGCAAAATACATCAAAGAACCATACCCAAGTATTAATGGAGAATAGGAGTATAGATTATGACTTAAAACACATAATTCTCCTTAAAATGTGATAAAATGGCCCTAAAATGATGTATACATTAAGCACATATCCAACATACTTTGTATATTTAATGAGATTCTCAAAAAAAACACATTTTTTTGGTTGGGAAATTTCAATGTACTCTCACCTCTTATTTAGAGAGGGTACATATATAAATTTTATATGCAATTTGGAGGTTGCAACAGATGAAACATATTGTCATAATATGCAATATACTTTTCATGAATCTCAATCAACATATATACTTATTATATATCAAATGAGCTAAGATTATCTTAGAGATTTCACATATTATTTCACTTAAGTTGATCTCATTTATATCAAATAAATATGGTCATACCGCTCATGAAACTCAATAAGAATGAAATATGCTCAAAATAAAAGATTTTCTAGAAATCACATAATTTTTCATTTTAAAAAAAGGTATTAAGCATTATGAATATGTACTCACAAAAAGAGAATATTTGAGAAATCTCACCAAAAAAATTCCAATCGAATTATATAAATTCACATGCCTACATACTTTCTTAAAAACATTACACGTAGTCAACCTTTATGGTCAACTGGTCAACTATAGTCGAAGTTAGACCCTTTTGTCCTACATCTTTTTTTATAGAATTAAAAACAAAAAAAAGGAAGTGAGGGGTCATGTGCGAAGCATGTGATGCCCATGGGGTTCTTCCTCAACCCCTTATTGTAGGTCTCACGACCTGTTTGACATGAGAGGGTTCACGATGACCCGTCGGCGAAACCAACACCAAAACATCAGTGTTCCGCTCAAATTCATGCTAAACGTATTTTATGATTGATTTACATGATCAATTGTAAAAATTTTGGGTAGAATAGGCAAAATGAGAAGTAAAACTCCAAGAAAAAAAGACTAGTCACCACCTACGACATGCTTCATCCATTCTAACCAAAATTGGATTCATATTGGGTGAGAAAAATAGGGCTTTTGCAGGAAATCACAACCAAGACGAAACCCACATATCAATTTGAAAAGAAAATGGCCCAAGACTGCTTGAATTTGGGTTCAAAATCACGAACCCTAAACCTCAAATGTGCCGGCAATGATTTGCTAAATTTCTGCCAAATTTTGGGTGTAGTCTCTGAACTAGTGGAATCTTTCACTGAAATTTTATGAGTAAAAAACACACAAATCAATTGTAAGAGACCATGGCCAAAAGTGATCAAAGTCAGATTGCATATGCTTGACCCAAATCCTACTTTCCATTCGTGACTTTTTTGTAAAGTTCGAGGCCAATTTTTGTCAAATGGACTGATATTTAGAGGGGATTGTACTTTCAAACATTTGAATAATAGACAACACAGGTCAATTTGCAAAAGTAATTACCTAAGCAAATAAAAAATTCAGGCTCATCGATCGAAACAAACCCTAAAATTTGTGGCAACTTCTTTGTCAAAATTTGGGCAAATTTTCAATCAAATCAATCAATAAGTTGATGTGTTTTGGTCAAAATTCATTTAGTAAGGTAGTCTATGCACCAATTTGAATGAATACTGAATGAAATTAGCAATTCAAGAATCAATTTTAGGTTTCCTAATTAAAGGACCCTAGAACTTCAATTCGTAATTACTCCCAAATGACGCAGCCAAATCATGTGCACAATATATCAAATTAAATCTCACTTCAATCCCTATGAGAATCCAGAATTTCACAAAAATTCATCAAGGAATCGCATAACAATTAATAGCATAAAGTTTCAAGTTTGTTAAGCAATGACGAAAAGAACAAAAAAAAAAGCATACAACCATTAACATGTTTAGGGCACGTGTTGATTATATTTAGTTTTGATGATAACAAATCCAAGTGTAAAAATTTGTCCAAGTAATGTTGCTCCGAACACGATCTCCAAATAGGCCTAACTGGTGTTTGTGATCTTTATTGTATTAACTGGTTTGCTACATGTGAGAACAAGTCTTCTAGACAGGTTTTACTTGGTGATTCCATATTAAGTCAAGAACACCATCTCGACAGTTGATTGTAAAGCGTGTTCCTGAACTCTAGCAATGCAAAGAACAACCCCAGCAAACAAGGTGGCCTTGGTGTTCACAGCAGCTCTACAAATCTCGGACAAGATGACTGGTTCAAAACAAGAAGTCTTGGGTATATAGGTTTTATTTAATTAGACTCTTGTTAATATGCCAATATTAAAAACATCATTTTAAACACCTCTTGAATCGGTATTTGCGCTAAAGTACTTCAGAACACCAGTTGCGAACAACCCTGCAAACAGGGTGCCTAGGGTGTTTCTGAACTGCAGTGGCCATACCCGATTATTTTTGAAAATTCATTTTGGTTGGCCAAGATCTCCAGAATACTTTCTTTGAATTTCAAAATTGCTATTTTTCTGGAGAGGATAGTTCTTGAAAATATTATGGAGATTTGCGAAAATAGGTTTGGGAGATTTGCCAAATCAAAAGATTCCTATGACTATATTTTCGGATTTGGTAAAAGCTGAAAATCTCTTTAAACCTCTTCACGGCTATGGGAAGATAAGGGTTATCTTTTAAGATAACAAAATCCCTTATATTTTGGGATAAATTCATCATTAGCCGTTGGAAAATATATTTTGTTTGCAAATCATTTTCCATACTTAGCTGAGTCTTTGGTTTTTGACCGTTGGACCTTGTGTTTAAAAACCGCAGTTTTCTCTCCCGTAGAGAAGCCAAGAAGCAGATAGAAAAAACTCAGACTGAAAAAGAGAAGCAACACAGCTTTCTGAAAAATCTGGAAAAAATCAGGAAACTCGGTTTTCACATTAAAATTCTTGAGTTTCATTCTGAAAAGCAAAACCGTGACAAGCTGTGTTTGATTTGAGTTTTCAAACCATTGGCATAATAGGATCTTCATTGTACCTTACATCTGCTTAGTGAGAAGCACCCCCTGTAAGGTGTTTGTAACCCTGATCTTGGATCAGAAAAGTGAGTGAGTGTGTCCTAGTCGTGTGGACTTGGACGTGTCTAATCTTGCGAAGGTTGGACGTGGTGTAACCTGTCTTTGGGAAGAAGGTTACGTGGTTGCAAGTTGTAACAAGGTGTGTTACATTTGTAACGTGTGAAGCCCGTTAGTGAAAGTGGTTAAATCCTACACGAGGTAGGTCGTGGTTTTTCACACCTCAGTTGGGCTAGAGGTGTTTTCCACGTAAAAATTGTGTGTGCTTTATTTTCCGCATTTATCTTGGTGATTTTCGCATCTGCAATATTTGAGAACACCCTGTGCAAACAAGCTATCAGGGTGTTTGTCATTTGAGAACAACCTCTGTGAGGGTGTTTGTTATTTACAACGCGAAAATCAGACACCACAATTCACCCCCCCTCTTGTGGTTGTATACTCACGAACTCAACAAGTGGTATCAGAGCAGGTTCTCCTACAAAAGGTTAACACCTTGAGAGATTCTGAAGATGAGTACCCCACAAGGAATTCTTGAAGGGCAATCCATTACTCGTCCACCCTATTTCAACAGCCAACATTACAGTTGGTGGAAGAATAGGATGGAGAACTATATTCTGGCAGAAGGTTATGAATTATGGATGCTCATCAAGAACGGGCCCTTTGTTCCCACCAAGGTGCTTGAAGATGGTAAGAAGGTTCCCAAGGAATCCATAGAGTTTGATGCCGAGGACTACAAGAAAATGGAGAAAAATGCCAAGGCCAAAAAGCTTCTATATTTTGGCCTAGGACCCGATGAATACACTCGCATCTCTGAGTGTGAATCAGCCCAAGCTATCTGGAATGCTCTGCAAGTTGCTCATGAAGGTACGAGTCAAGTTAAACAATCTAGAATTGAGCTACTTATGCGACAATATGAGTTGTTTGATATGGGTGATCATGAAACTGTGATGGACATGTATACACGGTTCACCCACATCACGAACGAGTTAAAATCCCTGGGAAGATCTTTCACCACTGAAGAGTTGGTGAGGAAAATCCTCAGAATTTTACCTCGCACGTGAGAGGCCAAAGTAACAGCCATCCAAGAGGCTAAAGACATGAACCAGATCACCTTCGACGAGTTGATTGGTAATCTCTAGACCTATGAACTCTGAAAGAACTCACAGCAAAGGGAGGAGCAAAAGAAGGATCGTGGGCTTGCCTTGAAAGCACATGAGGACACTGACTCTGACCTTGAAGATGAAGAAATGGCCCTAATGTCCAGAAAATTCAAGAAATTCTGCAAAAAGGTCAAGGAAAACAATAAAAGAAAAGACTTCCGCAAGTCCAGAAACACCTCCAAAGAACAGCTCACAGGGTGTTTCAAGTGCGGCAAACCAGATCACTTAGTCAAAAATTGCCCTCTGCTTCGAGAAGATCAGACGCTCGAACACCCTCGAAAACAGGTTCGAAAACACCCTGTAAACAATCTGGGCAAGCGATTCTCGAAAGCTATGCTGGCTGCTTGGGGAGATTCCTCTGAGGATGAAGGAGAATCTGAAGCTGAAGAAGGAGTCGTAGCACTTATGGCACAAAGTGATTCAGATTCAGATGATGAATCAACAATCAGCCTCTCAGATCTCAAGAGCAAGGTACATGGTCTTAACAAAGCTACTTTAGAAGAACTTCTATATAATTTGATGGACACTTGTGCTGATCTAAAAAGAGAAGTTCGTGACCTAGAACTTAAAAATGAAATTCTTAAAAATGAAAACCTCGGTTTACATGAGAATATTAACTTGCTCAAAGAAAACCTCTTTATAAAAGAAGGAGATTATTCTCGAATGGAGGAAAAACTCTTTGAGGTAGAAGGAATGGTTGAGTCCTTGCTCAGGGAGAACAAAGGTTTGCATGCTGATATAGAAAAACTGAAAAACGAGCTTACCACAACCAAGCGCTGGAACGAGTCCTCACAAGCCCTTGATTGGTTAAACACTCACCACAGTCGAAACAAAAAGGGACTTGGGTATAAGCCTAAACGAACAGTCTACCCAATTCACAGAAAGTATGTGGGATTACATGAAAACATTATTTGCTTTCATTGTGGCAAAACGGGTCATTATAGATACACTTGCCCTTTAAGAAAACATGCCAATGAAAAGAATGAAAGGTATGTGAAACAAATCTGGATTAGAAAAGATGAGCTTTACATGTCTAAAAGAATGGGACCCAAGTGGATCTGGATTCCTAAAACTAACCCGTGATTTGTTTTGCAGGCTGAAGTGAGAGAGAACAATCTTACGAACAACCCCACTAACACCCTTGGAAACAGGCAGTTGTGGTTTGTTGATAGTGGGTGTTCACGGCACATGACTGGTGAAAGATCAAACTTTCTCTCACTTACAGCTCTGAATGGTGGGAGTGTAGCATTTGGAAACGGCAAGTCTGGGACAATTGTCGGTATAGGTAATATTGGTAAAACTCTCTCCCACTCAATTGATAATGTGCACTTAGTTGATGGGTTAAAGCACAATTTGCTAAGTGTGTCCCAACTGTGTGACAAGAACAACCTAGTACTGTTTTCAAAAACACGTTGCTTGGTTATGAATGACGACACAGGAGATGTTGTGTTGAGGGGGAAGCGATGTCAAAATGTTTATAAAGTTTGTATTTCCACTCTTCCCCGAAATAATCTGACTTGTTTAAATGCATTAAATGATGATATAATGCTATGGCACAAGAGACTAGGTCATGCAAGCTTATCCTTGTTAAACAAACTTGTTTCAAAAGACCTAGTTATTGGACTACCTTCCATCAAATTTAATGATGACAAGGTATGTGAAGCTTGTGCAAAAGGCAAACAAGTCAGATCTTCTTTTAAATCGAAAAAATGTGTAAGCACTACTCGACCTCTAGAATTATTACACATTGATTTGCGTGGTCCCATGAGGGTAACCAGTAGAGGTGGGAAAAAGTATGTGCTTGTTGTAGTGGATGATTACTCTCGATTTACTTGGACCTTGTTTTTGGCATCCAAAGATGAAACCTTTGAGAATTTTATTGCCTTTCTCAAAAAGGTTGAAAAGAGAGTAGGACACTCTTTAATTAGCTTGAGATCTGATCATGGAATTGAGTTTGAAAATGCAAGTTTTATTAACTATTGTAATGAACATGGTGTTGATCATAACTTCTCAGCCCCAAGAACACCCCAACAAAATGGGGTGGTTGAGCGCAAAAATCGAACCCTGGAAGACATGACCAGAACAATGCTTATAGCTAGTGGTCTTCCTAGGTATTTCTGGGCAGAAGCATTGAACACCTCATGTTACATTATAAATAGATGCATGATCAGACCCATTTTGAGCAAAACTCCTTATGAACTTTTCAAGGGCAGAAAACCCAATATTACGCACCTAAGGACATTTGGTTGTAGGTGTTTTGTGCATAATAATGGGAAGGATGCCTTAGGAAAATTTGACCCTAGGAGTGATGAGGCAATATTCCTTGGCTATTTTTCTCACAGCAAGGCATACAAAGTCTTTAACAAAAGAACCTTGTGTGTTGAGGAAAGTGTGCATGTGCTTTTTAATGAATCTAACATGTTGAGTGAGAATAATGCACAGGAAGATGAACTTGAATTAGGTCTTGCTTCGAAAAGAAGTGTTGCTCCAAGATAAACGAGGTAAGAACACCATGGAGAAAACAACTCCTGAAGGTGTTCCTCAGAACAGCAGGCAAGGTGAACACCAAACAGGGGAAAGCACCGCTGAACCCTGTTCGGAACCGTGTTCTTTAGGAATTAACTTACAAACATGTGCAGAAACAGGCTCGGGAGATGATCGTAAGCATTATGTTACGACTAGAGTAGAGAATGGGTCTGTGGATCCTCTTACTCCACGACCATGGGAGCACCATAGTTCGCACCCTCTTGATCAAATCTTGTCAGATATTAATACTGGAGTGCAAACTAGATCTAAACTAAAGAATTTTTGTGCTTTCTATGCTTTTCTTTCTAACATTGAGCCAAAAAGTGTGAATGAAGCTCTTGCAGATTCAGATTGGATCACGGCTATGCAAGAAGAGCTTCATCAATTTGAGAGAAACAAAGTATGGCACCTTGTACCTAAACCTGCAGAGAGAACAATCATTGGAACCAAGTGGGTGTTCCGAAACAAACTGGATGAGTCAGGAACAGTCACTAGGAACAAGGCACGGCTGGTTGTACAAGGATACAATCAAGAAGAAGGGATCGACTATGAAGAAACCTTTGCACCAG
The DNA here is from genome assembly GCA_029747015.1 of Carnegiea gigantea. NCBI lineage: Eukaryota > Viridiplantae > Streptophyta > Magnoliopsida > Caryophyllales > Cactaceae > Carnegiea > Carnegiea gigantea. The sequence continues at coordinate 1,204,120 of JAKOGI010000062.1, read as the reverse complement.
TTGCTAGAATTGAGGCTATTCGAATCTTAATAGCCTTTGCAGCTCATATGGAAATCAAGCTATATCAAATGGATGTTAAAAGTGCATTCCTAAACGGATACCTTAAAGAAGAGGTGTATGTCAAACAACCCCCTGGTTTTGAAAATGGTGATTTTCCAAATCATGTTTTTAAACTTGACAAGGCACTTTATGGTTTAAAACAAGCTCCAAGAGCTTGGTATGAACGGTTGTCAAGTTTTTTACTTGAAAATGATTTTAGAAGAGGCAAGGTAGACAATACCTTATTTCTAAAATCTAAGGGGGAACATTTTTTGATTGTCCAAATATATGTTGATGACATTATATTTGGTGCAACTCATCATGATTTATGCAATGAATTTTCAAATATGATGAGGAGTGAGTTTGAGATGAGCATGATGGGTGAGCTTAATTTTTTCTTAGGCTTACAAATCAAGCAAACTCCAAACGGCACCATGATCCATCAGCAAAAGTATATCAAGGAGTTACTTAAGCGTTTTGGGATGGAGTCAGCCAAACCCATAGACACTCCTATTTCTCCTTCAACCAAGTTGGTTATGGATGATGGGAGTCCCTCAGTTGAGGAGAAACTCTATAGGGGTATGATTGGGTCACTCTTATACCTAACCGCTAGTAGACCTGATATTGTTTTTAGTGTTGGTTTATGTGCCCGTTTTCAGTCTAACCCTAAGGAAACTCATCTTAAGGCTGTTAAACGGATACTAAGGTATTTGAAACATACACCCAATTTAGCTTTATGGTATCCTAAAGGTTGCAATTTTGATCTTGTTGGATATGCTGACGCTGACTATGCTGGATTCCTAGTTGATAGAAAGAGTACCTCAGGTATGGCTCACTTTCTTGGACCTTGTTTGGTATCTTGGGCTACCAAGAAGCAACATTCAGTTGCCATGTCCACAGCAGTAGCTGAATATGTTGCAGCAGCTTCATGTTGTGCTCAACTGTTGTGGATAAGGCAACAGCTTAAGGACTTTTGTGTTGACATTGGATGCATTCCTATTTTTTGTGATAACACAAGTGCAATTAACATTGCCAAAAATCCATGTCAACATAAAAGAACAAAGCATATTGACATTCGACATCATTTCTTGGGAGATAATGTTGAAAAGGGTTTAATCTCTATGAATTTTTGCTCAACGGAAAATCAAATTGCTGATATATTCACTAAGGCACTCGCTAGAGATCATTTTGAAAGAAATAGACTGGAACTAGGGTTGGTGAGAACACCCTGAGATACCTGTTTCCAGAACATGAACTGGGTTTGGTAAGATCAACCTTTACACCCTGTTCTCTCCCCCTATTTGCAAATTTTATTAATAACGGATGTGATTGCATACACCCGAATTGCGTGCATTTTTTTTTTTTTGGTCTCTTATCTACTTAGTACAGCATAAGGGGATGTACTGGAGCTGTCTTAATGCCATTCAGTCGAATCAGATCAGACGGCAAAGAATAGGCATAATACAGAGAACAGGTACGCCCCTTGGTTGCTCGGTGTGTTTTCTTTCCTTCCCAAGGCACAAGATGTTAATGCTTCTACCCGTTGCAAATCAAGAGATCTTCTCAAAGATTCAGCTGCTCTCTCTCTCTCTCTCTCTCTCTCTCTTTATATGCCCTGCTCTCAATACTATCGTTCATCTCGCCAAAACCGAACATCCTGCAAACACCTTAAACCCTAATCTCTCTCTTCTAGCAATAATGGCTTCCAACAACTCTTCTCAATCAAAAGCCCTCGTTCTTGTAGCCTCAATCCCTGCTCCCCCTCGCCCAATTCTTTACAAGCCTTTCAAGTTCCTGAATCGCTTGTCCCTAAAATCAGTGGGAATGGGGATGGATGATATTCCCTTTGAATGTGGAAGGGAATTGGTGTTCCTCGTAGGGGCAATTGCTTGTCCCATTTTAGTTGAGTCAGAGGGAACAAAGTCGGGGTCTCAAGAACAATTCTTGGAAACCCCTGAAGGGTTTAATTTTGAGCCCTGTTCTTCTGGGTTGTTCTCTGACACCGCGACAGAAACAGGGGCTGCCTCTGTCAAAGGTGTGTTTGTGGAGGATCTGCATGTCGACTTCCAAGGGAAGTCCGAATGAGTCGTCAGAGGAGAGTCTAGAGAAGAATTCTCTCCCTGAGGCTGAAATCTCCACTCCAGACTTTCAAACTGGAGAGAAAAGGAAGAGGGTGAAAATCGTGGCTAGGCGTAGCAGAACGCCAAGAACAAGGCCACAACCAAGGTCTCAACCCTCTCAAACTCCCTCTTCTCCTCAATCCTCTAAGCCCTCTCGAAAATCTGCAAGGCTAGCGTTTCAATCCTCTCATCGTCCCTCCAAACCCTCTGCTCCTATCATCGAGGAGATTTCTTCTTCTTCTGAAGGGTTCTCGAGTTCTGACTCTGAGAACACCACCTTCAAACAGGGGACACCGGTGTTTTTCGAGTCCTCTGAAGAACAATCTCCTCCAAAACCAACCAATAAACCTGCTGTGAAGCCCTCTCCTGCCAAAACACCCCTCAAGCGAAAGCCCAGAACAGCCCCCTACCAGAAACTACCACCTCTGTTCCTGTCCTTAAACGCCCAAAGCAGTTCACTCCCTCTCCTATGTCTGACAAACATGCGCAGTTGCTGAAGCGCAATGTCGTCAGGGGGAAGGTAGTGAATGTAAGCTTTTTCGAGGAACAGGGTCTGGGGGTGTTCTTGAACAAGCTTCGAGCCCAAGGCTGGCTTGAGTTGTTTGCAAACACCCAGCAAGGGTGTTCTGTGCCTGAGTTGGCTGAGTTCTATGCCAACTGCTCTGTCACAAATGGGGTGGTGACAAGTGCTGTCAATGAGTGCCATTTCTCCTTTGATGCAGCCACCCTTGGTGACATTCTGGGCATCCATTCTCGTGGATTTGCTGTGTATGTGAGGAAAGACAAAACTGCCCTGGAAACAGCCAGGCTCTTAGAGGTGTCCAAACGCCTTAGTCAAAAACAGGGCCTGAGAACACCCCTCTCGGTTAAGAAGGGTGAAATGACCTCCCTGCACCAACTACTGTTTATGTTCACCATCAAGAACATAATACCGCGAGGTCAAGGGCGAAACTCAGCAGATGCCTTCGATCAATGTCTGGTGGACCTACTGGATCGGGAGGAACCAGTAAACCTCCCTGCAATCATGATTCGCCACATAGAGCGAATTGCGAGCACCACCCGGGCACATGATCTTGGCTATGGGTTTCTGTTGACAAGGGTGCTTGAGCACTTTGGGATAGTGCTCACACGAAGAGTAGCGGCCTAAATCATTGATGAGATTGGGATTGACACTCTGCTAGGGTGTGGCTATGAGGTTGGCGAAGGGTCAGTCTCTAAACAGGGTCGTCGACCACCTCGACCACCTGTTTCTGGGCAACCTTCCGTCAAGGTTGAGGCTGTTCTTGAGGACAATGCTCGCCTCAAGGATGAGCACTCAGCTGTCAAGGCTGCTCTTGCTGAGGAACGAGCTCTCTCGGCCAAACGCCATGAAGATTTGCTTGCACTTCTCTCCACTCTTGCCCCTAGCGTCCCTCCTCTGCAAACGAAACCACCCCCTGCTCCCTGATTCTCTAGGCTGTTCTCTTGTTTCCTCTCATCTTAGTTTTTTGGCATTGTAATGTTTTTAATGCAATATCCCTTTATTAATGCTACTTGCACCTTATGCTCTATATTGCTTTTCTTGCATTACTCCTGTTGCTTATGCTTTTTAATGATGCCAAAAGGGGGAATAAGACCATATAGATAGATATGACCTAGCACCCAGAGGATCCCTATCAGCAGATCCCTATCAGCATTAAACGTTGTTAAGCGCGTTTAAATTTTGTCAATATGGTCACTTGGTTTGTCATCATCAAAAAGGGGGAATTTGTTGATTATATTTAGTTTTGATGATAACAAATCCAAGTGTAAAAATTTGTCCAAGTAATGTTGCTCCGAACACGATCTCCAAACAGGCCTAACTGGTATTTGTGATCTTTATTGTATTAACTGGTTTGCTACATGTGAGAACAAGTCTTCTAGACAGGTTTTACTTGGTGATTTCATATTAAGTCAAGAACACCATCTCGACAGTTGATTGTAAAGCGTGTTCCTAAACTCTAGCAATGTAAAGAACAACCCCAGCAAACAAGGCGGCCTTGGTGTTCACAGCAGCTCTACAAATCTCGGACAAGATGACTGGTTCAAAACAAGAAGTCTTGGGTATATAAGTTTTATTTAATTAGACTCTTGTTAATATGCCAATATTGAAAACATCATTTTAAACACCTCTTGAATCGGTATTTGCGCTAAAGTACTTCAGAACACCAGTTGCGAACAACCCTGCAAACAGGGTGCCTAGGGTGTTTCTGAACTGCAGTGGCCATACCCGATTATTTTTGAAAATTCATTTTGGTTGGCCAAGATCTCCAGAATACTTTCTTTGAATTTCAAAATTGCTATTTTTCTGGAGAGGATAGTTCTTGAAAATATTATGGAGATTTGCGAAAATAGGTTTGGGAGATTTGCCAAATCAAAAGATTCCTATGACTATATTTTCGGATTTGGTAAAAGCTGAAAATCTCTTTAAACCTCTTCACGGCTATGGGAAGATAAGGGTTATCTTTTAAGATAACAAAATCCCTTATATTTTGGGATAAATTCATCATTAGCCGTTGGAGAATATATTTTGTTTGCAAATCATTTTCCATACTTAGCTGAGTCTTTGGTTTTTGACCGTTGGACCTTGTGTTTAAAAACCGTAGCTTTTCTCTCCCGTAGAGAAGCCAAGAAGCAGATAGAAAAAACTCGGACTGAAAAAGAGAAGCAACACAGCTTTCTGAAAAATCTGAAAAAAATCAGGAAACTCGGTTTTCACATTAAAATTCTTGAGCTTCATTCTGAAAAGCAAAACCGTGACAAGCTGTGTTTGATTTGAGTTTTCAAACCATTGGCATAATAGGATCTTCATTGTACCTTACATCTGCTTAGTGAGAAGCACCCCCTGTAAGGTGTTTGTAACCCTGATCTTGGATCAGAAAAGTGAGTGAGTGTGTCCTAGTCGTGTGGACTTGGACGTGTCTAATCTTGTGAAGGTTGGACGTGGTGTAACCTGTCTTTGGGAAGAAGGTTACGTGGTTGCAAGTTGTAACAAGGTGTGTTACATTTGTAACGTGTGAAGCCCGTTAGTGAAAGTGGTTAAATCCTACACGAGGTAGGTCGTGGTTTTTCACACCTCAGTTGGGCTAGAGGTGTTTTCCACGTAAAAATTGTGTGTGCTTTATTTTCCGCATTTATCTTGGTGATTTTCGCATCTGCAATATTTGAGAACACCCCGTGCAAACAAGCTATCAGGGTGTTTGTCATTTGAGAACAACCTCTGTGAGGGTGTTTGTTATTTACAACGCGAAAATCAGACACCACAATTCACCCCCCTCTTGTGGTTGTATACTCACGAACTCAACAGCACGTAATACGATAGAAGATCTAACCAGGAAACACTCTGATTCACTACTATAAAACCATGAAATGACGACAAAAATTAGAGATGGATTCACATCCGTATCAGATAGTGACGGATAATCTGCATTTGAAATGTACTAGGGTTGACGGCGGATTTAGCGATGGAACAGTTATTCTGTTGCAGATTTTTTGACCTTATCGATAGAAATTCCCTCACCATGTGTATTTTAAAATATTTTTAACACCTAGTGACGGATTTTCCATCGCCAGACACTGTTTTAAAAAAATTTCAAACTGGCGACGGAAATTCGATCGTCACGCCTCAGTTAAAGAACCAAATCTAATTCTGATTTTCATTGTTCGACGCTGCAATTCGAAGGGGGAAAGAGAGAGCCCGACGGCACCAACACCCACCCCACTAGCCCAACCGCTGATCGTCATTTCCTGCCGTATATTTTCTGTCCAAGCTGCCTCCTTCAGGTAGGTAGTTTCTCTTACTACTTGCAGTTTTAATTTCTATAAATTTTGCATTACATTGTTAGAATTTCATAATTAGTTCATGTTTTGGTTAAAATCTGAAATTTGTGTGAAGTTATTACTCCAATTTGTTTCAGCATCTTCCTCAATGTAATTTAGAATTTAGGTTTGATAAGTTTAGTTAAAATATAATTTGTTGGTGGAATGAGTTACTAAAGCTTGAATGTATTATTAGTTTTGTGAAATTTGTAAGAATAGAAATATATTTGTAGAATTTTATAAGCAAGTGTATAAAATTATTGCATTTTATATGTCGAATGTGAAATTAGGTGGAGTTAAAATGAATAATTTATGTAAATAGGCATGACATAAATGAAATAAGTGTTAATATTAGATGATATTTCAATGAGACTATTTGCATAAAGTTGATGCTATAATGTGGGTTGTATGCTAATGTGAAATTAGTGGAACATGAATATTTAAAAAGTTTCATATAAGCACGTTAGCTTGTATGTTTACATATTCAATTATATAACGCATGTTTCTAAGGATATATATAGTTAAAATGGATGAACTTATTTGCATTTTTGCGGATTAATTAATGTTGTGTTTGACTATTAACATATATGTAATATATAATTGAAAAATTTATACAATTATAATTATATAAATTGAAAATAATACTAATCCAATAACTTTCATGAATGTTGTTGCTTAAGCAGAATATAAATGGCCTTCAACATCGTTGGTGGATATATAATAGATTATTATCAGATCGTAATGGTTATACGTAAGAATTTCTAAATGGGGTTGATGAATTTGATGCATAGGCAAGCAGAGTTCCAAAGTGGAGACAAGTATAGATGTCCATATACGAAGTGTAAAAATAAAGTGTACTTAACATCCAATGAGGTGAAGATGCGCCTAATGTATAAGGTTTTGTGAAAGGATATTGGTATTGGATAAGCCGCTGAGAATTAGAACCTAAACAATATGATTTTGTATATTCTACTAGTGAAATAGTAGAAGTTGGTGGTTCAAGTCATATTAATCATGACTACAATGAATGCTATGTAGATCGTATGGAGCACGTGGTTGGTGACGCCATATTGGCAAATCAAAATGTAAGGGATGAAGAGCTAAACACTTGTGAAGAACCATTCTATAATATGATTCGAGTTTCTCAACAACCCTTATATGATAGCTGTTTTACACAGACTGAGCTCTCTACTGCTGTGCCATTACTGAGTATCAAGTCTGATTGATAACACGTCACACAATTGTTTCAATAAAATTGTTTAAAAAAAGAAGGAGATATGCCAACCTAACAACCATGTGCTAAACAATGATGGCTAGATGAAGAAGGTTATTAAAGATCTCGGTAACGATGTGATGCACATTGATTGTTGCCGTAAAGGCAGCATGCTCTTCTTTAAAGAGGACGTGAACCTTAATGTAGGCAAGTTTTGCAGGCATTCAAGATGGAAGAAGCAAATGTCAGAACAAATGAATCAAAGTCCATTGCCTTATGCAAGGATGGATTACTTGCCATTAAAACCTCGACTTTGGAGATTGTATACATCAAGAAGCACTGCAGAGCATATGAGATGGCATTATGAACATCGATATGAGAACGGTGTTTTATGCCATCCATCATATACGGTAGCGTGAAAACATTTCGATAAAAATACTCTGATTTTGATGTAGAGCTTTGAAATGTTAGGCTTGCGCTATGTGCAGATGGATTTTATCCTTACACTTTGTTTTTAAGATCTTATTCCATTTAGCCGATGGTGGTTACACCTTATAACCTTCCCTCTGAAATGTCTATGACTACACCATTTATGTTCCTCACTTGTGTAGCCCCTAAACCTAAAAATCCCAAGAACAAAATAGATGTATATTTGCAACCTCTTGTTAGTGAGTTGAAGGAGCTGTGGGATGTTGGAATTGAGACGTAGGACATATCTATAGGTAAGACATTTCAAATGAATGCTACAGTTGTATGGACCATCAATGATTTCTCAGTGTACGAAATGCGATCTGGGTAGAGCACTAGTGGTTAATTGGTTTTTCCAGTATGTATGAAACAACAGAAGGCCTTAAGGCTCGAGAATGGAGGTAAATAATCATGGCTTGATTGTCATCGGTGTTTCTTACAGAGGAACCATGCATTTAGAAGGAATAGAGCCTCATTTAGAAAAAGCACAACTATTATGGTGACGATAGATGACCACTTTCAAATACCGAGATTTAAGGAAAATGAGCATAGCCAGACGAAGATGAGCACATTTTGGGAGTTGCCTTACTGGCAACACCAGTTGCTCCACCATAATTTACATGTGATCAAAAACTTGACATGTCCGCAAGCACACAGGTGTCGTTGTATAGATTAAAAGATCATCCTCAGAGACTAAAGTAATCTATCGAGTCATTTCTATCAAAAAATACTAAGCAATTACTTAATTGAGAATTTTAATTCGGCAACTTCTAATTACTTGATTCTAAATACAATCAAGGAAAAATGCCTAGGGATTTATTTAGTTTAGAAAGGTGTTGGATCAATACCATTAACATGTGCTTTTCTCTAATTGGATAATTACGAGGAATTGCAATCGATTTAGAATTTAGTCTATTCCATCAAAATAGACCAAATTACCTAAACTAAACCAAAGTCGCTCTTTCAAACTAATTTTTCTTAATCTATGTTCAATATTTTTCATTACTCTTTCATCCTCTGGACATGCAAATTTCTCTTTTAAGTCAGCGCTATATTAGGTCTCGTCAAGCAGTCTAACAATCAAATTTTGCCTTTCAGTTCTTCATTCAATTGTCTCAAGGGTGCAAGAAAATTTGGCCAAGTCCACTCACAATATGATAATTACTTGATAAAACGAAATCAAACCAACATGAAAAGAAAGCACAATTCTATTAAATCAAAATGATCCAACTACACTTCTATTAACAAACAAATCCCTAAAAAAGATAAACTACTCACTCATGATTAAAAATTAAACAACTAACAAAATGACTCAGCGAGATCTGAGTGGAAAGGGCTTGGTAATGACAGCATTCAAATAAGTCTTCAAACCGTCAGTAAAACTGAGTTCCTCACTTAAGGTTCTCACTAGCACAAAAATCAAACTAAAATCTTAACTGCAAAATGTAAAATTTTGAGAAGTACGAATGACTATCTATGATGGTGGATCCTCTTTTCTACAGCTGATGGATGTCCTTCTAATCAAGAACTCAAGCGCTTTTTGCCACACAGTCGAAGGGAGATGAAGCGGCCATAGTTACCAGCTTACCACGGTCTGCGGTAGACACTACGGTCTGATCGTGGTAATTGGCTGGAATCAAATTCTCTACTCTTCTCTTGCTCCAAGAGCATAGCATCTCAGGGCATCTGTGGGGGTCAATATACACATAAATAAGGGTCGAAAGCCAGGTTAAATGATCCAAATTCTTGCAAATATCATCAAACAACCATACCCACATAAAAAACAAGAATATGAGTACAAATGATGACTTAAAGCACACAATTCCCCTAAAAATACAGTAAAATAACCCTAAAATGATATACAGTTTTAGCACTGATCAAACTCTCCCATGCTTGAAATGTTGCTTGTCCCCAAGCCACGCTAAGACCAAAAAATTACTCAAAACCTCCTTAGGATAGACATTAGTAGGATCTCAATGGTAAGGTCGATCCAAAGTTAGCCTTAAAAGGTGCAAAAATCATTTGGCAAACAGACTAGAGAATGAAATTTTCGAAAACCACTTGATATAGCACAATGTCAAACTTAAATCAATCCCCCCAAATCACCAAATGCAATCATTTAACATATGAAACAAATATAGCTAGCAATGCCAGTAGAACCTCACTATAGTCATGTGGCACTCATCACTCATATGTTCGAAAAGATATGAAGGTTCTCAATTCTCATTTCATAGACTCAAATCTACCATAAGCTTAACGAGACTCTCTAATTCGCCATCACTAAAATGCGAACACAGCAGACAATCAGGAGGACTTTCATAAGGTCGTAACGGGCCCATGGGTAAAGGTAAAAGGGGAACAAATGTTTTGAAAATAGGGAGCTAAAAGCCATACACTAAGAGCTAAACGCTTCCAATACATCATGCAACATCCTCCCTAGACCAATACAATTTATCGACAAAATACATCCTCAATTGAAGAGACAAAGAGTAGAAAACCGTAAATATTTTTACAATCCCAACAAGGCTAACGCTCTTTTTGTTATTCCCTTTTTTTCTTTTTTCTTTGTTTCTGTTCTTCGTTATTGTTTTTTTTTTTTTTAAAGTGTTGGTTTTTGTTTCTCTTCTCTAAAGAGTTAGCTAAGGGAAATCCATACCAACCTTTGAATTTCAACTCTTCTCTAACCTTTGTATAATAAGACAAGGAATTTCTTATATCAAACAAGAAGAACAAACAACCAAATCCACTAAAAAGATCTCAATAAACCTCACTAGTTCCTAATTAAAACTCGATGCACAAGGATGAAATGCTCCTCTAGTCTTAGCTTAAGGGTAAGATAATTATTTGGTCATCGGCTATAGTAAAAGGTTCAAATCAATAAAAGCGGTTATAAGCTCAAAGGGGCTAGCAAGGGATATAATACACAACAAAGGTGGCTATTTGGTCATTGGGTTTAACAAGCCAAAGAATGCCTCAATTATATTTCCCAAACGCATATGTGAAATGTGATCTTGAATGAGAATCAACGCAAGTTTTAGAGAAATGATGCCAAGAGTCGCACACGAATTGACAGGAGACTAAATTGATAAATTAGTCTTTAAAAGCTCAAAGCCTCACGGGGCATCTACCAAGGTCATAACTAGCTCATTAGTACACACATTCCAAACTTCATGTAAGGAGTCATGGGGTAATCAACTCGCACTCAACATATGGTCAAAACATGAAGCTCCTTTTCGAAAACTCATTCTCAAACATTTTTATGCATAATTGGGCAAACCAAAGGATCAAACTAAACTAAAGAAGTCTGCCTAATATACAGAGATCATCATCGGAGGATTTTTTTTCATTTTTTTTGATCGTCTTATTTTGTTTTGTTTTTTTATGCATGCTCCTAATAACAATCCAAAGGAAAATGCAAAAACTATAAAAAGAAACTATAAAAAACCTAAAATGTAATCTAGAATTAAAAGAAACCTGAATATACTTCTAAAATGCTTTTAACCAAATAAGATTAAGACCTACAATAAAACTCCAAAAACTATCACAAATAATATACAAAATACACAAGCACAACAAACCAAATTAGGCATCAGAGGCCATCAAATAAGGACTAACTTCCCTAGGCTTGAATAAAACATTATCCTCAATGTGTACACATAGGAGAGAAAGGGAAAGGGGAGTAGCAAAAAGCAATAAGAAAGGAGGTGGGGGAGGAGGATAGGGTGGTTGGCCATAAAAGATATGTCAATCTCGCCAGGTCTCTAAACAAGCCCCATAATCATAGAAGTATTGAGTATAGGTAGTAAGCATCCCGCAGAGCTTGTCATGGTGCTCTTCGATAAAGTCACGAAGAACGGCATTCTCAGAAATAACATATGCTCCAAGGGATACTTGCTCCTCTTTGATGGACCTACGGATGGCTTGGAGGTCGACATAGTCAGCAGGGGGTGGTTGGGAGGAAGAACTAGGTCCGGCTTGACTAGAATAAGGAGGTGGAGGGGGCGCAGGCTTAGCAACGTTAGCATTGCTACGTACTCAATAAACGTTAGCCCGGTGAAGTAACGTAGTTCGATCAACATTAGGAAGCAACGGAAGCTGATCCCAAGGTAAATCCAGCACAAACGTTTAGCCTTTACTTTACAAAAGTTTATGATCTCAGAGGCGGCTTGATCAAGCCACTCAGACCCAGATACTCTATCCTCAGGGTTGGGCTCAACACCTAAAAATCTAGCAATAGTTGTGACAATACCATCAATGACTATCCTACGCTTAGTGCTAACAGTAGCACTATACAACTACCTGGCCAAAAATGACTCAGGGTTAAGCTGGACATCAAGTATACATGATAAAAAATATAACTCAGATAATCTCGAGACATTCAAACTATGATCTCGAGCAAAGAAATAGTAAGCTAGGATACGCTGAGCTACACGAATGCAAGGCTTCCTAATATGTTTACACTTGGATGAACGAGTATTGTACCTAACACTCCCTAAAAGCTTGCCCCAAAATGCATTTGGGTCGAATTCATGGGGGCTTGTCAGTTCAATAAATCCATACTAGGTGAAAAATCAAATATATTATTGAAGGTACCTAAGCTCAATTCATATAATTATCCTTGCAAATAAAATAAATTGTACCCCGCTTGATATTAAGGCCCTCTAGTAACCTCAACATGAAGTGTACTCAGAAACTCTAAGGTAAGGTCTCGGTATGTATGCTCCTTTATCTCAATGAAATGTCCGATACTACCTAGTGCAAACAATCACCAAATGTCATCTAACAATCTTAAATGTCCTAACAATTCCTCATCATAATAATGAGTTTCCACAGTCATGCATTCATTCAAATAAGCATATCTAGTAAAATGTTCGAGGTTGGTTAAACCAAGAGGATAAGGAATGTTAGCTTGAGCTCGTGCATTGGTGGGAGTTCGAGAGGTCCGTTGAGGCTGGGAAGGTGCTTGGCTTGATGATCCTACCTGCTTGATACTCTTTTGTCTCTTGGTGGGTGCCATGGGTGCAACATAGAAAGAAGAATTGAAACTAAAACCTTTAAAAAAAAATTTAAGGAAGAAAAATGAAGAATTTAAGTGAAAAGAAGAAGAATTAGATAAGGAAGAAGATGTTTATGGAGGATTTGTGAAGGTGAGACGAGGTTGAAGAAGAAATGGTTGAATGAGGTGAAATTTGTGGGAGCAAGGGAAAGATCAAGTGAAGATGAAGGACTTTGAGTGAAAATGGTGCAAAAATGAGAAGAAATGAGGGAGAAGTAGAGGTTTAGTAATTGTGGGTTAGAGAGAGAAAGAGGGAGGTACAGATAGAGTGTCGAAGAAGAAGAAGAAAAAGATGGGGGAAAGTTGGATGGTCGCTGTGGTTAAAACCCTTGACTGCGGCCAATAGCAGCTCACTACGGTCCGTGGGGGTCACCACGGGCTGACCTTTGTGTCTGCTGGACACCAAATTTTTTGTTTTCCCAATTTGGCACCCTATGGCCATGTTACTTGGCTGCTTGGCCATGGTGCCAAACATTTCTTTTTTTTTTTTTCCTACTTTGTTGTTTGTTCTTCTCTCTCTTTTTTGTGCCTTTTTTTTCTATTTTTTTTATACTACAAAAAACTACAAGAAACAATGAAAATCAAAGCTACAAAAAAAAAGGGTTGGGGTGGCCTCCCAACAAGCACTCTTTTAAGGTCAAGAGCTTGACCATACTTCCATGCTTAGTCTGGATTGGTAAGCGTATGGGGACCATTTTTATCACAAACTACAAAATCGAACTTCTTTAATCGAATGCGCGACCTCAAAAGCTCAGTTTGGGGTTCCTTTGTCGTCATCCATTGATGCCATAGCACACTATCAGTGTATAAGACGAACCATGTACGTTGTCCATCAGACTGTCCACTATCACCTTATTCAACCCCTAAGTCAAAGTCTGCATCAAATCCTTCTATAGGGGGCAAAGAGAGAATAGCTTGAGCAAACCTGCAATACTCACTCATAGTAGGCTCATTAGAAGCATGCGGCTCAACCTTGGGTATCCTAGGCGGCATAAGAGCATCAAACTCCACCTCAGCATACCCTTGGTCGGGGTCCTCAGTACAAACACAATCAAAATCAGGAGGATCTTGACAATTCAAGATATTGTCTATGTCAAACTCAGGGGAAGGGGGAAATTAATCCAATAAGGAAGAATTAGGAGAAACTACTTTCTCCTCCATATGGCAAAACATAGCATAACATCCTTACACTTTAAATGTTATCCGCCCTCTTCTTACATCAATATGGAAACCTGCAGTAGCCATGAGGGGTCTACCTAGCATAATTTGGACATCATGGGTCTCGGTCATATCATCAATGATAAAGTCTTTCAATACCCAAATATCTCCTATTTTCACTAGCACATCTTCTAATTTGCCTAAGGGTTTCATTTCATAACTGTCTACTAACTATAGTGAAAAGGGTGCAGGTTGTAATGGCCCTAAGTGAAGCCTATGAAACAAAGAGTATGGTATTAAACTGATGCTTTTGCCTGGATCACATAAGGCTCTCTTAATTTCCACCTTTCTTACAACACAGGGGATAGAAAAGCTACTTGGGTCAATAAGTTTAGGAGGAAAAATTATGAGGATCTCTAAACCTTCATTCTCTATAAATGTCACAGCCTTCCCACCATCATTCTTCTCCTTACTCTCTACCATATTATTTCTCTGCATTTTTAATTGGTGTATCCTCAAGGTTAATAGGGTCATCTACCTCGTCCTTCAAGGTAACACAATTACATTGCTCACGAGGGTTAGATTCTGGTTTACTCGGGAGTCCATCCGGGGGTGTAGATGAAAAGCTAGCTTGTTGGACAATTTGGGCTTCCAACATCTTGTTGTAAGTTGTAAGTACATTAGCCTTAGAGGCTAATTACTTAATATTCTCATCTTGCTTTTGTTGTGCCATAAGCATACTTTCCATCATAGCCTCTAAGTGAGATTTTTGGGGTACTTGTGGAGGGAAAGAAGGTCTTTGAAAACTGAGGGGTGGCCTAAGATTCATTAGGGGCATATTCGGAAGGTTTGGATTAGACCTATGTGAGAAATTCAAATGATTCCCCCAACATGGATTGTACGTAATAGTATAAAGGCTATTGCCCGGCCTCAGTTTAAAGTTTTGGACATAATTGACTTCACTAGAGTCTTGGGAAAAAGGATTCTCAACTTGATAATTCAAAGTCACGTGCTCAATAGAACCACAAATTTCATATGGGGGAGGGACATTAGAATTCACAGCATTAACATTTATACAATCCAACCTTTGAGTCATGGCATTAATTTTAGTATAAATCAAGGGAAGCGTATCAACTTTAAACTTACCTCCAGCCCGCTTGGGTTGGCCTCATTCAGTTGACCATTGGAAATTGTTGAGCGCCATCTCCTCAATCAAACTATAGGCCTCCTCTTTAGTTTTATTCATCAAATTTCCTCTTACCGTCTTATCGATAGTGGACCTTGCAGGTTGGAACCATTATAGAATGCTTGAACAATCATCCATCTTTGAAGACTATGATGAGGGCATAACCACTATAAATCTTTAAACCGCTCCCAAGCCTTACAGAGCATCTTATCATCCCTTTGGGTGAAGTTGGTAATTTGATTCCTCAACCTTGCCATTTTGCTCGATGGGAAGAATTTGACAAAGAAAGCTCTAGTAAGCTCAATCCCATGTGGTGATACATCCCGAAGGCAAAGAGTGCAGCCATACTCTTGCCTTATCCCTAACTAAAAAGGGAAATAGTTACAGTCGGATGGCATTGGTGGAGACTCCGTTAATTTTCAATGTGTCATACACCTCTAAAAAGACATAGATGCATAAGTTTAGGTCTTGTAAAGGCGTGCCTCCACACTTGGATTGTTGTACCATGGAAATGAGACCCGGCTTGAGCTCAAAATTATTTGCGTAAATGTTAGGGTGAGCGATACGTAAGGCGATGGCTAGGACTCCAAGGGTAACAAAGTCCCTAAGCATCCTTCTTTGGCCACCTCCTCCTCTCACCCATATTTATCGAAGTTCTTCTAGCCTCGCGTATTTCTTCTTCAATCTTTTGCATCTTCCCCTTTAAATGGAAAGTCCTTTCGATCTTGAGATCGGGTTCATATAGAAATGGACTTCGCATAAATGGGGAACATTTCTGTAAGCATAATCATCCACACTACCAACACAATCAAACAATAAATAGGAAAGAAAACAAATGAACATAGAACACTTTGTCAATTTCGTGAGACTAACTCAATAGTTAACAAATTAGTCCCCGGCAATGGCATCAAAAACTTGACATATCCGCGAGCGCATGGACGTCGTAGTATATATTAAAAGATTGTCCTCAGGGACCAAAATAATCTATCGAGTCCTTTCCATCAGAAAATGCTAAGCAATTACTTAATTGAGGATTTTGATTCGGCAACTTCTAATTAACTGATTCTAAATTCAATCAAGGGAAAACGCCTAGGGATTTATTTAGTTAAAAAAGGTGTTGGATCAATATGATTAACATATGCTTTTCTCTAGTTGGATAATTTTGAGGAATTGCAATCGATTTGGAATTTAGCTTTTGAAATAGGCCAAATTGTCTAAACTAAATCAAAGTTGTTCTTTCAAACTAATTTATCTTAATCTAAGCTCAATACTTTTTATTACTCTTTCATCCTCCCAACATGCAAATTTCTCTTTCAAGTCATTGCTATATTAGGTCTCATCAAGTAGTCTAACAATTGAATTTTACCTTTCAATTCTTCATTCAATTCTCTTAAGGGTGCAAGCTAATTTGGCCGAGTCCACTCACAACATTATAATCATTTGATAAAACAGAATCAAACCAACATGAAAAGAAAGAACAATTCTATTGAATTAAAATGATCCAACTACACTTTCATTAATAAACAAATCCTTAGACAAGATAAACTACTCACTCATTATTAAAAATTAAACAACTGAGCAGATGATTCAGCGAGATCTGAGAGGGAAGGGCTTGGTAATGACAGCCTTTAACAAAGTCTTCAAACCGCTAACAAAACCGAGTTCCTCACTCAAGATTCTCACTTGCACAAAAATCAAACCAAAATCCTAACTACAAAAAGTAAATTTTTAGGAAGTAGGAATTACTATATATGATGGTGGATCCTCTTTTCTGCTATTGAGGGGCGTCCTTTTCAGTAAGAACTCAAACCTTTTTAACCACACAACCGAAGGGAGACGAAGAGGCCATAGTTACCAGCTTACCACGATCTGTGACATACACCATGGTCTGACCATGGTATTGACTGGAACCAAATTCTTTGCTCTTCTCTTGCTCAATGGGCATAACATCTCAGGGACATCCGTAGGGGCCAACATACACTCAAATGAGGGTCAAATGCTGGGTCAAATACAGGTTAAATGATCCAAATTCCTGCAAATATCATCAAACAACCATACCCAAGTATAAAACAAGAATAGGCGTATAAATGGTAACTTAAAGCACACAAGTCTCCTAAAAATGTAGCAAAATGACCCTAAAATGATATATAGTTTTAGCACTTATTAATGCACATAGAAAAAAACAAACTTCTTTGAAAACATCATTAACACTATCATGGATGTTCATAGAAAAAGAAAGGATAGTGTCAAATCAACAATGGATGTTGCAGATATATGTGATAGGGAAGAATTACATTTGCAGCTAGGCCGAATTAGCAAAACAGTTTAACCAAAAGCAAAGTTTGTTCTTACTATGGGTAAAAGAAGGGAGCTGTGCGAATGGGTAAGGGGACTTAACATGCCTAATGGATACTGCTCTAACTTGAGAAATATTGTGGATCCCCATGAAGCAAAGTTTAACAATATGAAAAGTCATGATTGCAACATGTTCATGGAGACGCTGTTACCCATTGCATTTGGCGCTCTCCCGGATGATGTGTTAAAACCTCTCATTGAAATAAGTCAGTTTTTAAGAATTTGTGCTCCACAATACTAGGACGATATTTGCTTAGGGAAATGCATCAGAATATTGCCATTATTCTCTGTAAGTTGGAGATGATATTTCCTCCAGGCTTCTTCAACGTGATGGAGCACTTATCGATGCACTTAGCAAAAGAAGCACTACTTGGTCGCCTTGCAAAGTACCGATGGATGTAACCATTTGAGATGCAAAATAGATTATATTTGATGAAAATGGATGTAAACAAATAAACTATGCAATTCGTTACAAGTCGTTGCTTAGTATTATTTTGTTAGGTACTTTGGTTATTTAAAGAAAAGATAAAAGAACAAGCATATCCTGAAGGTTCAATTACAGATGCTTACTTAGAAGCTGAAAGGATTTTTTGCCTCCTATTACTTATGCTCTAATGTGCCCTCCATGCACAATAGATGCCGAAGAACTAAGGATGGCGATAAATATAATAACAATTTCCCAACTCTATTTGTGTTTGAACTACAAGGAAATGCTATTAGGAAGGAAAGATCAAGTTATCTCACAGATGCTAAATATATTATTGCTCATCTTCACATGCTATTAAATTGAGATGAAGTTAATTCTTATATTGGGTGAGTGCTACCATTCAACTAGATAATTTGCAATTGACTTTATGCTTCAAAAAAGTAGTTTATTTACAATGTATACAAAATGTCGCAGAATTTTCACAAAACAAGTCCAAACTGCACATCCCAATGTTAGTGATGTTGGTGTTGATGCTATCATTAAAACTCATTTTGCATATTGGTTTAGCCAAATTGTGTTGTTCACTTAAAAATACTATGACAGAATTAGGTACATTGTATTAACTAAAACCACATCCTCTAATTCCACAAAATTAGCTATAAAGCTTAACAAACATGTGTCAACGTGGATGGCATATATAGTTAATGGATTTAAATTTCACATAAAAGCGTGCAAAGTTAGAAAGAAATGTACAATTGTGGTGTTGGTATATGTAGGACTAGAGAATGTGATATTGAAAATGATTGTCAAGACATACTTAAATATATCATCAAAATTGAGCATGTAGGTGAACCACTTAAAATATGTGCGATATTCATTCATGAGTGCTTTGATTCCATATTGAATCGTGGGACACGATCTCACAAACCAAGTGTTCGTGCCAAAAATATGTTATTTTTATGGTACTCTTACACCTATTTTATGCTCGTTATACTTATTATTTTTAGGTTTTTATTTGATTTTATTTTGCTTTGTAGGCTTTGAACAAAATGAGAATAATTATGGAAAAATGCTGAAAAAATACCGAGAATGGAGAACTGGGTCGAATTGACTTAAATCTGACCTAAACCTTTAGCCCGTTAGTTTAGCCCAGAAAAAAAGGAAAAGAAAATTGAAAGGAAAAAAAAACTCAGCCACCACGTGCAAGGCACGTGATCGCAAATTTTCCTCCCCAGCCGTGCCAAGCACGTGACCCTCCAAATTAACACCCCACTTACTTCTTTCTCTCTCCTCTTCTCGATTTCAACCCAGAACAGCACCAAAACCCAGCCCTCAAGCCCGATAACCCCCACACCTTCATCTGCCTTCATCTCATCTCCTCTCTCTCTCTCTCTCTCTCGTTGACCTTATCTATCTTTCTTCAAGCAATGCCAGCACACCACCATCTCCTTCATCCTCATCCACCCTGTAATTTATGCAACAAACTCCGACATAGCACCATCTCCTCTGCCCACACATCTTGAGATGAATGGTGAACATTGGAAGAGCTTGGGTATAAATTGAAGAGACTAGCTCCAGAAGAAGACGTTAGACAATTTTAGGTTTTAATTAGTTTAATTTTTGAGTCTTCCCTCGTAATCTAGATGTATTTGTTTTTCGATTTTAAGGGTTAGGGTTTGATGTTAGTTAGGTTATGGGTTTTTGATTTTATATAATTAGTTTCAGCTTCATTAATTTACAGTTGGTGTTCATGAATTAAGCTACCATTGTAATGATTTTGGCCCAAGTTTAGTCGATTTCATTCGATTTCTCCCCTCCCCTGTTCGGTTTTGTGAACTAATAATGGCGTTGCCGCCATTGTTGGCATATACAACCTGAGCTGTAAAGCAAGGAAGCTCTGGTTGGCTTTTCTTCTACGCTTCCCCAATCCTTAGTTCTATTCGAAGTGTTGAAGTGGTATGCTAGATTAACACGGTTGACTGAGCTCTCACGCCATCTCCTTGCTCTCGGTCTCTCTAACTTATCTCGCAATTGTTCAAATTGTTGCTCGCAATAGTTATTCAATTTGGGCTCAATGATTATGATTTAAATCTTTGATATGCTTTGTTTTGTCGAATGATGATGCTGGTGTGATGCATTTTTTTTGGCTCTGGTCTTACTTTAGCTGATAAACATTGGTTTGATTTTATGGATAGGATATGATGGTTTTGTGATGATTTGTTCGAATATTGGTGTGGCCGCTGGGATGTTTAATGCTTGGGTTTGAATGGTTAATTTGAATGGTTAATTTGAATGGTGCTGATTGAATTAGCCCTCTTTGAATGCTTAATTGCTTAATTGTTGATGATTAATGCTCCAATTTTGGACAGTTATTAAAGGACAAGGTTGCTTGATTAAAGGTGTTGGCTGGAGGATGAATTTAGATTCTAGGTTTTAGCTTTAGTGGAATGATGATGAATATATTAGACTCATTTATAGGGTTTTGTTTAATTGCCTAGGTTTAGTTCATTTAGGTTGCTTATGTTTAGTTAAATGTTTAGTCAAATGCTTAGCTAGATGTTCAGTTAAATTATGGCACTACTTCACTTTAAAAGGTTTAATTTAGCCTAGTGTAGATTAACTAGTGAATTCACCCCTTTTTGACCATTATTTTGACCACTGTCTCTGAGAAAACGACCCTCAAGTACTACAGTGAAAGTTGCACACTTGCAGCCTTTATTTTACTCAAATTTACCCCGAACAAGCTTTTGGCGCCGTTGCCGGGGACGACGGCATAAGATTAGGTCATATTTCCATTTTCTTAGCTACTTTCTTTTTAGTTGCATATGTTCTACCTTACTTTGTTTATTTCATTATCAATTATGACTTAGTTTAGTTCATTTGTTGAAAATTCCCAAAATCCAACAAAGTTAGAAAAGGTTATAATCGAAGAAATAGAAAAACTAGAATCACTAAAAAATAAAAAAAGCTTAAAAATTGAAAAAATTTTGAAAAACTTGAAAACCACCCAAAAAAAGGGTTTTAGTAATTTATGTTGTAGTTTTGGAATTTGGTTTTTATTGGGATTTGTTTTATTTTTGTTTTAGATATTGATTAACTTTTTGACTTGGCTACTTTTTGTGTGTAAATTCTCTTTATGATTGAGTAACATTTTAATTTGATTTTGTGTTTGACAGAAGAAAAAAAGAAGAAAAAATAGAAAATCCAAAAATCCAAAAAAAGTAGAAAAAGAAAAAAAACCAAAAATAGGAGTTCTTTTGGTATAGGTGTGGGGTTTATATGAATAGTTGGGTTAGAGACCCTGAAGATCAAAGACTCGTTAGGAGGGAGCCCGACCCTAACTAAAAACCCGAATCTGAACATAAATTTGAGTTAGGGAACATGGCACAAGAAAAGACTTTGGGTGATATTTTCTATCATCCTAGGACTGCTTTACCATCATGTTTTGTTATGCCTAATCTTGCACTAAATGTAACCTTCGAATTAAAACCCTATTATACCCAGATGCTCCCTAAATTCACAGGTTTAAAGGATGCTTATTTGTTTTTGAGGGAATTCAAAGAGGTTTGTTCTATGATGCATTTTTCTAATATTCCTATTGATGTTATATGAGTGAAATTGATTCCTTTTGCTTTGAAAGATTCTGCTAAACGATGGATGTATGGCTTGGCTGCTAATTCTGTTACTTTTTGGAATGATTTTGCAAGATTGTTCTTAAGAAAATATTTCCCCAATGCCAAGACTGTTAAGCTGAAGAATGAAATCAATCAATTTATGTAACTTAATAGGGAATCATTTTGAAAATATTTTGATAGGTTCAAAACTTTGTTGGCCCAACGTCCCCATCATGGTTTAGACCAAGCACGTTTGTACCAGATTGTATATGAAGGACTTGACCAACAGACTAGGACCATGGTGGAGTCCACGTGTCAGGGTGGCTTTCTTTCTATCCACCCCACAGCTGCTTAGGAGTTTTTAGAGGACTTGGCTGAGAAAACCATACAGTGAAAAATCGCTCGTGATGACAGCCTGAGTTCTAGGTATGCAAGGGGTGGTTTGCATTCTGTCTCTGATGTTAGCCACTTAGAGTCTAAGATTTCTATTTTAAAAAACATGTTGAAGGGATTATCTCCCCAAATGTCCCAATTATCTTAGATATCTACAATGTCTTGTTCTCATTGTCAGGCCTTAGATCATTCGTTGAATGCTTGTCCTTATTCTGCTCATTAGTTAGCAACTGAACAGGAGCAAGCAAGTATGGCCTTCCAGAGACCTAATAATGATCCTTTCTCCCCTTATTACAACCTAGGGTGGAGGAATCACCCTAATTTTTCATAGAATAGTGGACCCAATGCTATGGTTCCTAATTCTCAACCAGGGATATTTCCTAGAAACAACTCCAAGCCCATCTCTTATCTTTTACACTCCTTTCAGAGATCGGCTTTCTCAGGTGTGCCTAATACACCTAGACCTCCACCTCTCATACCTCATGTTCAACCTCCTCCTGGTTGTACTAATATTAATAAATTAGAGAGGATAATCAATAACAATCTAAAGAGAATGATTAATGCTAACTTATAAAGAATGATAAGAATGATGACCGAACAGTTTTCCTAATAAGCATCATCTTCTAGGGAACCAGGTGCTTTCCCAAGTCAACCTAAGGTGAACCCTAAGGGTCATGCCTCCTCTTCTTCGGGTAACCCTAATGAGCCTGTGAGGAAAGTGAGTGCGATTATATGTCTCCGTTCTGGTTGAAAAGTTGATAACCAAGTGAGAAATCCTAATGAACCTTGCAGGTATCCTTACTAATTCTTCCACAATTCTTCCCCCTCTTCTTCTCCAGAGACTGATCCATCTAGTCAGTTAGGGGATACTACTGATAGTGTTCCCAATGCTTCAGATAGTCCGCCTTCTCCTAAGTCACCTTCTCAGGAAGAGAAGCTTCAAGAAAAAGACTCCTCTAGCTTCTAAGAGTTCTTCTCCCCCTTCTACTAAGAAAATCTAGATGCCTTTGCCTGCTTTCTCCCAAAGGTTAAAGAAGAAAGATCAAGATCACATTGAGAAGATGAGAGAGACCTTCTCTCAAGTTAAGATCAACATTCCCTTGCTTGATACTATTCAGTAGATGCCTCCTTATGCTAAATTCTTAAAGGAGCTATGTACCACAAAGAAAGCAATTGGTGTACCTAAGAAGGCTTTCTTGACTTTTGGTGCTAATTCTATCCTTTCTTAGATCCGATAAGGATCCCGATTGCCCTATTGTGTCTATAGTCATAGGGGACCAACTCATTCACAAAGTATTGCTTGAGTTAGGGACTAGTGTTAACTTGATACCCTTTATTGAGTATGAGAGGCTAGAGCTAGGTGAGCTGAAACCTACCAAGATGGTTATTCAATTGGCTGATAAATCGACTGAGGTGCCTAGGGGTATAGTCGAAGATATGCTGATTAGATTGGGGGAATTTATTTACCCAGTGGACTTTGTTGTGATTGAAATTGAGAAGGTATCCAACTTAGCTAGTCAGGTTCCTGTGATTCTAGGGTGTCCTTTCTTGGCTACTACCAATGCGCTTATTAACTGTAGGAATGGTATGATGAGACTATCTTTTGGTAACATAACTGTAGAATTGAACATCTTTAACATGTAAAGACAGCCTTCTGGATTTGATGATATGGATTTTTCAACTCTTAATTGGGTAGGGGATTCTGTATTCGATGATACTTTTGATAATGCATTTGCTACTGAGTATGAGTCATTTCTTATAGATGATGACCCTGAATATGATGTGTTTGAGTTTGATGACTTGTTCTCTACTGATGATTGTTTGCTCACTACTGTATCTGAATCTGCTGCTGAATCTGTCTCCCCTGTTGCTCTTGAATTAAAAACCCTTCCTGATTCTCTTAAGTATGCATTCCTAGGACACCGATGAATCCTTACCTGTCATTATTGCTTCTGATTTGGACCGGAACTAAGAGGACAAACTGATTTTTTTGCTTAGAGAGAACGAGGAAGCTCTAGGATGGACTTTAGGGGATATTAGGGGTATTAGTCCCTCTATTGTGCAACACAGAATTCATCTAGAGGCCAACGGTAAGTCCTACTGTAACCATCAAAGGTGTTTAAATCCCACTTTATAGGAAGTAGTTAAGAAGGAGGTGTTGAAATGGTTAGACCATGGGATCATTTATCCTATTTTTGATAGTGAGTGGGTTAGCCCTGTTCAAGTTGTTCCTAAGAAGACCGGTATTATCATGATTAGGAATGATAACAACGAGTTAATCCCTACTCGAGTTCAATCTGGGTGGCGTGTGCGTATAGATTGTAGAAAATTGAATGTTACCACTAGAAAAGATCGTTTTTCCCTTCCCTTCTTGGATCAAATGCTAGAGAGGTTAGCTGGACATTTCTTCTATTGCTTTTTAGATGGATATTCCGGTTATACCTAGATCTTTATTACTCTTAAGGATTAGGAGAAGACTACTTTCATTTGTCCATTTGGAACATATACGTTTAGAAGAATGTCATTTGGACTGTGTAGTGCCCCTGCTACCTTTCAAAGATGCATGACTTCTAATTTCTCAGATTTAGTTGAGTAAGGTATGAAAATTTTCATGGATGACTTTTCTGTGTTTGGATCTTCTTTTGATGATTGCTTGTCTAATCAGAGAAAAGTGATGGGAAGGTGTAGGAAGAAAAATTTGACTTTGAACTGGGAGAAATGTCACTTCATGATTAAAAAGGGTACAGTCTTAGCATATATTATTTTTCGAGATGGAATTGAGGTAGATAAAGCTAAGACTGACTTGATTGTTAATCTTCGCCCTCCCACTAGTGTAAAAGAGGTGCGGTCTTTCCTTGGACATGCTGACTTTTATCGTTGTTTCATTAAGCATTTTAGTAAAATTGCAAAGCCATTATCCAATCTGTTAGCTAAGGATGTGCCTTTTCATTAGTCTGAAGAGTGTCCTGAGCCATTTTCTAAGCTTAAGAAGGCCTTAACTTCTGCTCCTATTCTTCATCCTCTTATTTGGGGAAAACTATTTGAATTGATGTGTGACATATCTGATTATGCTATTGGGGTTGTGTTAGGATAGCGTATTGATAAGAAACCCCATGTTATTTACTATACTGGTCACACGTTGAATGATACCCAGCTGAATTACACTGTTACTCAGAAAGCATTTTTGGTTGTGGTCTTTGATTTTGAAAAGTTTAGATCCTATCTGATTGGGTCACATATGATTGTTTATACTAACCACACTGTCTTAAGCACCTTCTTTCTAAGAAGGATGCTAAGCTTAGACTTATGAGATGCATTCTGCTTTTGTAAGAATTTGACTGTGAAATCAAGGATAAGAAACGTTCTGAAAACCTTGTACCTGACCATCTATCTAGGATCATCTGTGTTCGAGAGAGTGAGTCCAGAATTTCTGAGTGCTCCTTTGATGAGTAATTGTATGCTGTTCACCCGAATCCTGGGTATGCTGATATTGTGAACTACTTAGTTGCTGGTAGGGTCCCTAAGGGTTGGACTAAGGACGATAAAGATAGATTCTCCACTTTGTAAATTTCTTTGTTTGGGACAACCCTTATTTGTTTAAGTACTGTTCTGAGCAAGTTTTTAGGAGGTGTATTTCTGACCATGAGGTAATAAGTGTCCCTTTTTTTGGTCACGACCAAGCATGTGGAGGACATTTTAGTGGTAGGAAGACAGCAGCCAAGATTTTTCAATGTGGTTTCTAGCCGACTCTGTTTAAAGAAACATTTGAATATTGCAAGAGTTATCCTAGATGCCAGCAGTTGGGTAGGATAAGTGGGAAAGATATGATGCCACTGAACCCCATCATTGTTGTAGAGGTTTTTGATGTGTGGGGTATTGATTTTATGGGACCATTTCACCGTCTTTTGGGAATCAGTACATTTTGTTAGCTGTAGACTATGTTTCTAAATGGGTTAAGGCCATCCCTTCCAGGACCAATGAAGCTAAAGTAGCTGTGAAATTTCTTAGGGAGAATATCTTTGCTTGATTTGGGATGCCCTAAGCTATCATTAGTGATCAGGGCACCCATTTTAATAACAGATCTTTTGATGCCTTACTGATGAAGTATTCTATAGTCCACAGGCTTGCTACTCCCTACCATTCCCAAATCAGTGGCTAGGTTGAAGTGTCCAATCAACAGATTAAGTAGATTTTGGAAAAGACAGTGAGTAGACATAGGAAAGATTAAGCTGATAAGCTGGTGGATATTCTTTGGGCATATAGGATGGCTTTCAAAACTCCTTTAGGTATGTCACCTTATAGGGTAGTTTATGGTAAGCCTTGTCATTTAGCTATGGAGGTAAAGCATAAAGCTTGGTGGGCCATTAAGAAGCTTAATTATGACTTAATTGAGGTAGGTGAGGAGAGACGACTCAACTGAGTAAGCTTGATGAGATTAGAGTTGAGGCTTATGAGACTACTCGATCGTATAAAAAGAGGGCAAAATTGTTTCATGATCGACATATTTTTAGAAAGGAATTTGCCCCTTGATTGAAAGTACTCTTGTATGACTCTAGGCTCCATCTGTTTCCAGGGAAATTGAGATTTCAATGGACAAGCCCTTATATTATCTCACATGTTTTTTCCTATGGTGCAGTTAAAATTCAGGATCCTCAAAGTGGTACCACCTTCAAAGTGAATGGCTAGCGTATGAAACCATTTCTGGAGCTGCCGAGCCACGAAGATGTGGAGCGTCTGATACTCAATGAACCTAGCTATGATCAGTCATTGAGATTTTAAATAGCTTGGGTATACTTAGCACCCGACCTGGTTTGTTAGAAACTTCTTCTTTTCTCTCTCCTTGTTTCTCTCTTTTCTTCTTTCTTTGTTTTATTCCAGTTTCTTTTTGTATAGTTGGTTGTTTTTCTTTTCCTATGATTGGTTGTTTTTGAGTCATGTCTTTGAGCATATGGTTGCTTTCTAGACTTTTCTTTTGGTCTTTATGTGTCTGTTCCACTCTCAATGAGGACATTGTGAAGTTTTGGTGTGGGGGGTACCCATGTGCACATATTTTTCTTTGAAAAAATTTTTAAAAAATCCAAAAAGATTTTGGTTTTTTTTTTTGGGGGGGGACGTTTGTCCTATTTCTGATTAGCTTAAATCCCCTGTGCCTTGGTTATTAGTTTGTATATAAGTAGGATGTGCGTGAAAAGTCTCCAACCTCAGTGTGACATTCTAAGCCCTAGTTCTAACCCCAATATTCAGTATAGATTGTGTAATCTAATTCTTGTTTATTCCTTCATCATTATCTTTAGGACTTAGGCTTCCATGAATGATTCTCCCACTAGCTTGTGGCACGATTACTCTAGAAAAAAAATGAAAAAAAACGTGTATTATGAATAAAGAAAAAAAAAGAAAAGTTATGAAATAAAATTTGGAATGACAAGTATCCTTTTGAGACATGCGCTACTAAGCATTACTCTTTGAGGCACGTGTTACTAGGTGTTACCCTTTGAGGCAAATGCTATAGGGAAAGCTTGCATCTAAAGTTAGTATGATAAAAATATAGTTGTGTCAGCCAATTGGGATTGAGTCCAATTCTGGTAAATCTAAGCCCTGAGATGATGATACACTTGCGCACGAGCATTGGGATGGATTCAGAATCTTTATGTTCAATGGGGTGAAAAATTAGTGCTCCGGTGTCATTTATAGGGTAGAGGGCTTCGAAGTACATTCTGTATATGTATAGGTCAATAACTTGATTACATAGGTGATTTAGTTGATTAGAACGTGTGTATGTCTTTTTCAAATTTTGTACATATTAGCTTTGAGGAAAAATACCACAAAGATTTTCTTTTATTTTTGAAATAATCTTTTGTGGATAGTTCACTTGAAAACCCTCACGAGATCTCACTCGTCCACTTGGGGAACCAAAAATGTGTTATTTTTACGGTATTTTTACACCTATTTTATGCTCGTTATACTTATTATTTTTAGGTTTTTATTTGATTTTATTTTGTTTTGTAGATTTTGAACAAAATGAGAATAATTATGGAAAAATACTAGAAAAATGCCGAGAATGGAGAACTGGGTCAAATTGACTTAAATCCAACCCAAACCTTTAGCCTGTTAGTTTAGCCCAGAAAAAAAACGAAAAGAAAATTGAAAAGAAAAAAAGCTCAGCCATCATGTGCAAGGCACGTGGTCACAGATTTTCCTCCCCATCTGTGTCGAGCACGTGACCACCAAATTAACCTCTCTACTTCTTTCTCTCTCCTCTTCTCGGCTTCAACCCAGAAAAGCCCCAAAACCCACCCCTGAAACTCGATACCGCCTACACCTTCGTCTGCCTTCATCATCTCCTTTCTCTCTCTTCGATCTTATCAATCTTTCTTCAAGCAACAACAGCACACCACCATCTCCTTCATCCTCATCCACCCCGCAATCCATGCAATGAATGCCAGCATAGCACCATCTCCTCTGCCCATGTGTCTCAAGATGAACGGTGAAGATTAGAGGAGCTTGGGTATAAATTGAAGAGGCTAGCTCCAAAAGAAGAGGTTAGACGATTTTAGATTTTAATTAGTTTAATTTTTGAGTATTCTCTCGCAATCTAGATGTATTTTTTTTTTTGATTTTAAGGGTTAGGGTTTGACGTTAGTTAGGTTGTGGGTTTCGGATTTTATGTAATTAGTTCCAGTTTTGTTAATTTACGGTAGGTGTTCATGAATTAAGCTACAATTGTAATGATTTTGGCTCAAGTTTAGTCGATTTCATCCAATTACTCCCCCTCCCTTGTTCTGGTTTGTGAACTGACAATGGCGGTGTTGCCATTGTTGGTATATATGAGCTGAGCTGCAAAGCAAGGAAGCTCTGGTGGGCTTTTCTTCTTCCCTTCCCCAATCTTTAGTTCTACTCGAAGTGTTGAAGTGGTGTGCTGGATTAACACGGTTGGCTGAGCCCTCATGCCATCTCCATGCCATTTCTGGGTTTGCTCTCGATCTCTCTAACTTATATTGCAATTGTTCAAATTCTTACTAACAATAATTAGTTCAATTGGGCTTGATGATTATGATTTGAATCTGTAATCTGCTTTGTTTGGACGAATGATGATGCTAGTGTGATGTGTTTTATTTGCTATGGTCTTCATTTGGCTGATAAACATTGGTTTGATTTAATGGATAGAATATGATGGTTTTGTGATGATTTGTGCGAATATTGGTGTGGCTGCTAGAATGTTTAATACCTAGGTTTGAATGGCTAATTTGAATGGTTAATTTGAATGTTTTGAACAGTGCTGATTGAATTAGCCCCCTTTGAATGCTTAATTGCTTAATTGTTGATGATTAATGCTTCAATTTTGGATAGTTATTGAAGGACAAGGTTGCTTGATTAAAGGTGTTGGCTGGAGGATGATTTCAGATTCTAGGTTTTAGCTTTAGTAGAATGATGATGAGTATACTAGACTCATTTATAGGGTTTTGTTTAATTACCTAGGTTTAGTTCATTTAGGTTGTTGATGTTTAATTGAATGTTTAGTCGAATGCCTAGCCAAATGTTTAGTTAAATTATGGCAATAGTTCTCTTTGAAAGGTTTAATTTGGTCTAGTGTAGATTAACCAGTTAATTCACCCTTTTTTGTGACCATTATCTTGACCATTGTCCCTGAGGAAACGACCCTCAAGTAGTACGGTGAAAGTTGTATGCTTGCTGCTTTTATTTCACTCAAATTTATCCCAAACATCAAGCAAACTTGTTGAGGTTTATCACACTAGAAGATACAGAAATTGCAATCCATTCATCTTTCTAAACAATGCATCACAAGTATAGTCCATGCCTCATCCAAATCGCTTAAGGGATAGGTCAATTGGCTTGTTGTCATACCAACCAAAGCAAGATCCAGAGTGGATATGCAAGACAATCTATTGCTTACCAACAAACGGGCATGATGACACACGTTGGACTTGTGATTGATGTTATCCTTACAGCATTAATGGATGAAAGTGCACCACCAAAAGAAGTTAATAATGATATGAGGTTTTCATTTATTCAAGTAAATGATGACATAGATGAGGCAGAAGAGGATGAGAGTGATGCACAGGGTGAGTGGGATGATGGGAATGAAACAGATGAATAATAGGGAGATATGCATTTATATGATGATGATGACGACGATGACGATGATGAGAATGATGACGAGGATGGGGCTGAGGATGATGATGAAGATGAAGTAGACAATCAAATGCTTATGAATTGTTATATATTTCAGTGCTTACCATCATTGTAATACAAATGTACATGAATGTACTTTTATTGTATGTATTAATTTTCGAACTTGATGTTCTAACTTGTGGTGTGTGACTAAATTGTTGATATATACCAAGGTTGCCAAAACTGAACCAGACAGTGAACCAGTCATGACACTAGGTCAATGGTCTGATCGGTTAGACAGGTTTGATCGGATTGGACCGGATTTTGAAAATTTAGATATTTTTTCATATAAAATTGGAAATCATTCCCTGTACAATCATTTTTTTTTTTTTTTACTTTCAAACCTTTATTCATATACATAAGTTAAAAATGAAAATGAATTTTAAAAATTAACACATTATGTAAAATCCATGTTGGCATCTCCCAACTTCCATTGCATCCAAGAATTGTTTAAAGTTCCCATAATCTACATACGGCATACTGAAAGGTAAAAACAAACCCACAAACTTAGATGTCATAATAAAAGGCATACAATCTCCGTGATGAAAGTCCACAACACAAATTGGCATACAATGTCCACAACACAACATAAAGAATAACTTTATGGTTCATAATGAAAGCATGAAACAAATTGTCTTCAATCTTCATTGCTAGAGTCGGATTTATCTCCATCTTCATTTTGGGTTGAGGTTCCAACATCACCAAATGAAGAGAAATCTAACCCTTGTTGATGCATTACTACATCATCTTCTTCTTCATTTTCTCCGTCAAGATCAACTAGCCAAAAAAACAAAAAGGAACGATGAACATTATGATTTCGACATGCCAACTCCAAGAGCATTGTGATTTCTTTAGCACATATATAAAAGACATACTACCTCTAGGTTGTTGAACATTGTGATTTCTTTGTTCCTTATTGTGGAGCATATCCTCCAACTCATTATAATCAAGCTCCCCTTCTGGTTCATCCTCAACCACCTAAAAATCAACTTTCTCCATGCACTCAATATCAATGGGGTCATATGGCCTTTTTTTGTTATAAAGCTTATCACCAAAAACATATACATGAACATAATTCAAACAAGAAAGATATGATCTTATAACGTTACTAATTAAGAAAGTAACTCACCTATTCTTTAAATGGAGATTATAATGAAGATATACAAGATCACTCAACTTCTCACGCTCCAAATGGTTCCTCCTTTTTGGATGAATACGCTCAAAATCACTCCAATTTCTTGCACACCCCGAAGAAGATGACGTTTGGCTGAGGAGTTTGATAGCTAACTTCTTCAAATGAGGACAATCATGTCCAAACAATCGCCACCATTCATCTACATGATAAACAATAGATAAGTTAGAATTAATCACAATTTTTTAAAAAATTATAACTAACAACTCAATTAGATTTAGAAGCATACTTGGACAAGTAGTCTTGCAAGAAGTTAGAGCTAGTTCCCTTCTAAATCCTTTCTCATGTTCTCAAAACACCGTGGTTTCCTCAAGAAGCTTAGTCTTACTACCTCCAGTGATCTTAGATTCAATAACTTCAAGCAGGCCAATCATGACCTTAGGATTTTGGCAGAAGCTAGCTTGATCATATTGAAATGTCGGATTCAACCAATAAGCAGCAGCGTGAATGCTCTTACACAATTGCCTATCCCATCGTTCTTTCACAATGTTAATGTAAGGCTCATACAACCTGCTCTTATTCTTAAACATCTCCTTGATTGCCTTTCTTGCTTTATACATCCCCTCATAAACATATCCCAATGACGGTTTCTTATTAGAATCAATAATATGAAGCAATTGCATAAGAGGGCTAACAATCTTCACAATCACCAAGCAATCGTTCTAGAACTTACTATCCAAAACAATTTCTTTCATTTCCTTGGCCTTTGTTAGCCTAGAAGGTCTCCAAGCACTAAAATCAATACTAGTTACCAAAGCTTGCAAATCTAGCTTGTGATCATGTATACTTTTCAACGCAAAAAAAGTCGTAGCAAACCTAGTATCTCCAAGGCGTATAATTTGATGGAAAAATTGGGTTAAATGTGGTACAAGATAAACCAAGTAAAACGTGAAAAGGAACACTTTCCTTAAGACTTATTTGTTGCACCACAAATAATCTTAGGGATAATCTACTTGGTAAAACAAGTGTGTGTTTCAAGGTTCTCTTAAAGGTTAATCGATGAGAGTGCTGCAGTCACTCACATTGATTTTTATGCCTGGGATTCTGATTTCACTCCTCCTTATATAGAGGAGTGATCATGCCTGAAGAGGCACCAAAAATGAATATGGTAGGGCGGTTAACTCTTGCAGAGGTACCATACTTATCCACCTTTTCACCGAAAGGATTGGATAAGGCAGGTAAGTTTAAAAGGGCACCATGCTTATCCACCTTTTCGGATAAGAACTATAAAAACCTGCCATTTTTACTTTATTCATGGAAAATTCCAACAATCCACTGCCTTTTCCAAGATACAGAACAAACCCTCACTATTCCAGCAAATACACAATCACAATCGAGAACACAAGAAGATTTATGTATAAGAGAAGTATCTCGCGATTTGAACTTCCATTTAGTGAAATATAATTTCAATTAATCTGAATGTAAATAGTAGACAAGTCTTTGAACTATACATCCTCTTTGATTAATTAGACATATTTCACACACAAATCCTATTACACACTTAAAATTTGACACTGTTATCCAGCCATGTGTCCATATCCATCATGAGTGCATCAAGCCAAGCCCTGTTGCTCTTTGAAGCGGCCACACTTCACACTCACTTAGGTAGACCTTAGAAATATGCTCCTGTAATACAAGCCATTCAATCAAGATCTATTAAGAGCATAAAACTCACCCTCTTATAACATTACAGTACTCAAGCACTCTTACCTTGGGATAAAATATATTAGTGCTTCCAATCACTGTGCAAAGTTGTCACTCATTGAACTTAGAACGTGATGTCATACCACGAATTAAGTTGAGGCTTCTTTGCTAGTAATTGTAGATATGGGCTTAAGTCCCATCCCCCTTGATGTTCTCAACACCAAGTCTCTTGTTAGACCCTTAGTTAAAGGATCTGCAAGATTTTCATTTGTTTGCACATAATTAACTATGGTCACTCCATCTTTGATCAACTGATGGACGTAGGCATGTCTAAGTTCAATGTGCCTTGATTTTCCATTATAGACATGACTATAAACCTTGGACAGTGTGGTCTTGTTGTCACAAAGTATGGGCAGTGGCGACATTGGTTTTGGCCATAAAGGCACTTCCAATAGCAAATTCCATAGCCACTCTGCCTCCTTACTGGCTGCAGCTAAAGCTACAAACTCAATAGCCATAGTGGAGTCGGTTATGCAGGTTTGTTTCTTGGATGTCCAAGATGCTGCCCCTCCACCAAGCAAGTATATATAACTTGATGTAGAGGCATAATCCTCTTTATCAGTTGTCCAACTTGCATCTGAGTATCCTTCTAAGACCGAAGGATAACCTAAATAACACAGACCATAGTCTTGAGTTTTCTTTAAGTACTTCAAAACTCAACGTATTGCATGCCAATGAAACTGACTAGGGTTACTAGTATATTAACTTGACTTTCCAACGGCAAATGCAATCTCCAGCCTTGTGCTTGTCATGGCATGCATCAAGCACCCTATGACTTTTGCATACTCAAGTTGTGTGATAGGTCTCCCACTGTTTTGAGTCAACTTATAGGTTGGATAGAAAGAGTGGCCACCGGGGAGCAATCTTTGTAATTGAACCTCCCAAGCACTTTCTTAATATAATGAGATTGAGACAAGTGGATTTCATTATTATTTCTAATGATCTTAATACCGAGTATGACATCAGCCTCTCCCATGTCTTCCATGGAGAACTTGGAAGATAGAAAAGACTTGGTTTTCTCTATTTCCTCTAAGTCAGTGCCACAAATTAGCATGTCATCAACATATACGCATATAATCACCCCTTTTCTATGTTCAAACTTAGAATATATACATTTGTCAGATTTATTGATACCAAACCCATAAGATAGCACTACTTCATTAAACTTTTGATGCCACTGTTTAGGTGCTTGTTTTAGGCCATACAATGATCTTATGAGTTTGCATACTTTGTTTTACTGGCCTGGAACAACAAAACCTTCTGGTTGTTTTATATACACCTCTTCCTCTAATTCACCATTTAATAATGCTGTTTTCACATCCATTTGGTGAATTACTAGCTTTTGAATGGCAGCAAGAGCAATGAGAACTCTTATGGTTGCAATCGTAGCCACCGGTGCATATGTGTCAAAGTAGTCAATACCATGTTTTTAGCTAAAACCCCTTATGACCAACCGGGCTTTGAACCTTTCTATGGTACCATCTACTTTCCTTTTTCTTTTAAAGATCCACTTTGATATGATAGGCTTTCGGGGTTAAATCAAGTAAGACCCATATGTTATTTTCCATGATTGAGTCCATGTCATCTTGGACTACTTCTGTTCAAAAGAAAGCATCTTGACATTCCATAGCCTCCTTAAATGAGTTAGGATCCGAATCAATACTATAAACATAGGGTATTTCACTTTCAATAGAATCCCGTGTTCTCTCTATCAAATAGACAAAGAAATCAGAATCAAAGGATTTCCCCTTTCTAATCCGTTTACTTCTCCTTAATTCCACTATGTCTCCTTGTTCTTGATCATTACTTGGAGTCAGAGTGGTTGGAATAAATTCATTTGGTTTAGGAATTGAAGAGAATCTAGTTTCATCAAAAATGGCATCAATTGATTCCATCACGGTATTAACCGTAATAGAAGCATTTGGTTTTATAACCAAAAACCTATAGGTTTTGCTATGTTCAGTATAGCCTATAAAGATGCACTCAATTCCTTTTTCCCCCAATTTTCTTTTCTTGGGTTCCGGGACTCTTGCAATAGCCCTACGCCCCCAAACTCTAAAATAACTCAGGCTTGGCTTTTTCTTATTCCATAATTCATAAGGAGTAACAAAATTTCTTTTATTGGGAACCCTATTTAGGATGTAGCATGCTGTGAGCATCGCTTCACCCCAAAAGCCTTCACTTGAACTGGATTTAGAAAGCATAGCATTGATCATTTTAGTTAGTGTTCTATTTTTCCTTTCTGTCACACCATTTTGTTGTGGTGTGCAAGGTGCTGTGACTTCATGGATTATACCAGTTGATTGGAAATAACTTGGATCATAGTATTCACCACCCCTATCTGGTCTTAGTCTTTTAATGAAGGTTTCACAATGCAACTCAAATTCATTCTTAAATATCCTAAACATGTCTAGTGTTTCACTTTTAGCATGTAAAAGGTGTACTTGCCAATATTTTGTAAAATCATCAATGAAAGTGACATAGTATTTCTTTCCTCCAAAAGAGGGAGTGCTATGAAAATCACCTAAATCACTATGAATTAATTCAAACAATGTAATGATTCTTTGAATAGTTGGAAAAGAACTTTTAATGATCTTTGTTAACATGCATGTCTTACATTTCTCTATGTTTCCATCAAAATTAGGAATTAACTCAAGTCTTAACATCGCTTTTAATCTTTTGTAATTAACATGTCCAAGACGATTATGCCATAAAGAAGATAAAGAATACACAAGCATATAAGTAGAATCATTCATCTTATTACCACTAGAAGGAGTAATTACATTTAACTTAAACATGCCACCACTAGCATAACCCTTCCCCACAAAGACACTCCCCTTAGATAGGATAAACTTATCGGCCTCATACACTTGTCTAAAGCCAAACTTATTAAAAAGAAAGCCAGAAACAAGATTCTTTCTAACTTCCGGCACAAAATATACATCATTTAAAGTAAGAAATTTTCTGAAAGTGAAGACTAACTCTACTTGGCCTATTCCATTAACATCAATAGTAGAAGTATTGCCTATGTAGAGCACTTTTCCATCCTCAACCGACACAAGAGTCTTGAAGAAAGAGCGATCCTTATACATAAGCTTGGAAGCACCCGAATCAATCCACCAATCACTGTCACTTTAAACAATGTTGATTTGACCATTGATCATGGCTACAAAGTTGTCCTTTGCCTTTGCCTTTTGGTTGTTCAAGCTATGTTTGCGTTTCTAAATGATACAATCTCTTTTCTTGTGGCCCGGTTTATTGCATTCCCAACAAACCACTTTAGCCTTTTTGTTGCTCTTGCTATTGTTGCCCTTATTACGCCTCTTCTTATTTCCCTTTGGCACTTGACTCGACTCACAATCTTCGACAATATGAATCTTGGAGACATGCTTCTTTGACTCATCCTGCACACATAACTCTTCTTCTATTCGAAGATGGTTAGCCAATTCCTTAAGTGACATTTCTTCTTTCTTATGTTTTAAAGTTCTTTTAGTGTCTTTCCAAGGGGGGGAAGTTTGTCCACTATAGAGGAAACTATAATGGTCTCATCCATGTGCATTTTATGTTGCTTAAAGTGACTTAGGATTCGTTGAATTTTATGCAATTGATCGAGAGCAGAGCATCCTTCGACCATCTTATAGTTATTAAATTGACTTACAAGGAAGTTCTTGCTGGAGGCATCCTTTGTCGTGCACTTGTTTTCTAGCGCCTACTATAATTCCTTTGCCGATTCCATGCCTTGATAGACATCGAACAAGGCATTCGACATGCTATTCAAGATATGGCCTCGACAAATGTAGTCATGGTTCTCGAACTTGGATCTTCGGCGGGCTTACTCCAAAGTCTCATTTTCCGTCTCTATTGGGTAGGGAGTGTTGAGCACATGCACAACCTTCAAAGTTGTAAGAAGGAAATGCATCTTCTTTTACCAGCGACGGAAGCCCACACCCTCGAATTCGTCCAACTTCTGAAAGTTGGATGTCATTTCATGAATTGACGCCATCACAAATAAGTCTTAAGATTGATGGAAAAATTGGGTTGAATGTGGTACAGGATAAACCAAGTAAATCGTGAAAAGGAACACTTTTCTTGAGACTTATTTGTTGTACCACAAATAATCCTAGGGATAATCTAATTCGTAAAACAAATGTGTGTTTCAAGCTTCTCTCAAAGGTTAATTGATGAGGGTGCTACAGTCACTCATATTGATTTTTATGCTTGTGATTGTGATTTCACTCGTCCTTATATAGAGGAGTGATATTGCGTGAAGAGGCACCAAAAATGGATATGGTGGGGCAGTTAAATCTTGAAGAGGTACCATACTTATCCACCTTTTCAACAGAAGGATTGGATAAGGCGGATAAATCTGAACGGGCACCATGCTTATACATCTTTTCGAATAAGCACTATAAAAACCTGCCATTTTTACTTTATTCTTGGAAAATTCCAACATAATTTCACTCTAACCTTGTCTCCTCCTTAGCCAAGCTAATGCCCACTTGCGATTATACACAAATTTGGTCACTTTAGATCCACACTCGGCTAAACATATAACATGAGGCAATTTGCTAATGCCCTACAACATTATGTTCAAACAATGTGCGGCACATGGAAACCAACAAATATTACCATACTTCTCATGCAACAATCTACCTGCAGCTTTGTAATTGGCACCTTTGTCAGTCACCAAATGTATAACAATTTTATGACCAACCGTATCTACAATTTTCGCAAATAAATTGCAAAGAATTTGAGCATCGGTAACATAATCAGAAGCAATAACAAATTTCATGAAAGAAATCCCTTTAGGGCAGTAGACAAGGAAATTAACCAAAGACCTACACCTCCCTTCAGACCATCCATCACCCATTATTATGCATCCAATATCGGTCCACACACTTCGATATGCTTCAATAAGTAACCTAACTTCATTTTTAACTTCTCCTAATAACTTCATCCTTAAAGCTTCATAATTAGGACCCTTGTATCCATACCCGATGGAGGCTATAGCATCTATCATTTGTTGATAATATATAGAATTTGCACAATTGAATGGCATACAACAATCATTAAAAAAACGAGCAACGGCCATATCGACTTACCTCTATTTTTCTGGGCTTTATAACTTAGCCTTGATCGAAGGTTGGGCACCATGACTTGTCCCCAGAGGAAAGTAAGATTCAATCCCACTAGTAGCTTTCCTTTTGCTTAAAGACTTGGCATTTTGATGAGAGCCGCCACCTTCATTAATTGAAATCCCTCCTCTAGCGTATTAACCCTTATTTTCATGTGCATTTGACCTAAATGGATTTTCTTCCTTACTATTGATTTGCCGCTCTAGCTTTTGTTGAGCAAATTCATTCAAACTTTGTTACATCTGAAAGCGAACATCATGAGGAGCTGATTTACATGAGCTTACATCCCCTTTTTGTCTAGCAAGGTGCTTTTTCACCCTATGTATACCTCCACCCTTTATGACTTTCTCACAAAAATTGCAAATCAATAGCCTCGTCCCATCGTTGGATTTTACCTCAATTATATGAACCCAAGCTGGATCGGTTTTTTGCCAAACTGATTTTGCATTAACAACAGAGGAATCAGGGATCGGGGTAGACGAACATGGAGAGCAATCCCCCATTACTAGTTTCTACAAATTTCACATGTTCAAAAACAGAACATTTATTTAAGCTACTGAAGGTAAAGCAACTAAAGTTCAAGCACTCAAGAAAATGCATTGATGGATCATGGCTGAATGGGCGACGGCGAGGATGAGGGTACTGATAGAAATCAAAGAAATGAAAAGCTGAAGTTCAAGCACTCAATTGAAGTTCAAGCATGCAATTTTAGCAAACAGAACACCCAATTTAAACAGAAATGAAAAGAAAAACGAACATAAAATTAATCAATTATGAATAATAGAAATCAAAGAGAGGATGAGGGTACTGAAGAGAGTCAATCGCGAGCTCAAAGCTGAATAGGCGAGAGTCAAGACCGTGACCCATGAGTCATGACAACAGCAGCCAGCCCCAACAACTCAGCAAGCACCGGTAGTAGTCAGCAGATCGACATTCGACAGAGATGAGGAGAGTTTGAGCCTTTGAGAGAGATCGAGATTGAGAGACAAGCCCAGTGAGGCTGAGCCTGGGAGACAAGGAGAGTCACAGAAGA